>ML780780.1:481174-506928 GCA_009831015.1 Picea engelmannii | reverse complement strand
CCATATGTGAGTCTGGTCGGCAAGCTATCGTCAGCCTGCATCATCAACCATCATGTCAGATCATGTCAACAACATATCATGAAATCAATAACATATCATCAAAACCACACAATATCACTGTAAATGAAAACAACTCAAATAGCTCACTCCCTGACTCAATCCGGAGTCCAAGGGAGTTCCACCAATGCCTCTGCATCCTCAAGGTCCAAAACCCTGCACACTCAATGAAACTGAGTCAATAACATCTGTATATAGCAATAGTAAAACATCATGTCATCAATCATGACGCATCATCATCAAGGTTAAGTGGTTCATCATCATAAAAATCCAGATCACTTGCGAGCAAGTGTCCTCAAAGAATAAGTTTTGTCAGTGCGCCAGAGCGGGATGTTACAAGTTCCCATGTAAAGAAATTAGTTGGATTAGTGTGGATTTTCCTAAGTATTGAGGATTTGATCTTATTGATCCTTGTATGTTTATAATTAGAAATAGGGAGTGGAATGTTATTTTTTTAATTAGTTGCATGATTTTAGGGATCTGTTTGGGTACTTTGGAATTGTATCTTCCACATAAATGTGTAAGCCTTCGAGAAAGTGGGGGGTGGACAAAACATAGTGAAATCATGCCAAAAAGGAGAAATCAAGACTACATGAGCAGGGGGGTTTTTGATTTATAGAAGCCATGTACATAAACCAATTTAATGAAATATGATCTATGTGTGAATGTTCCTGATATTATCTATATCTCTTGTTTTTGTTAATGTGTGCACGGTCTTTGGATTATTGTAATGATGAACCATGACTAAGGATGAGGTGATTGTGGGAGATATATGAAACCCTAATGAATTCAGGCCACATATTGATGAGGAATATATTGTGTTACTGGAATCTAGATGAGTCAATCTCTATTTGAATAATGTGAGGGAGCATCGAAAAAAATAGAATATCTATAAAAGTGAAGGTGCTAGTGGTGAGAGAATTTTTTTTGAAGAGATGGTCCAGTGTCGCGGTTGTCCAGACACACAGCAAAGGAGATTGCAGAAATGATCCTAGAGGTCAGTGATTTTGGTTGGTCAATTGACTGTATTTTAACCGGACAAGAATTGGACCCATTTACAAAGGTTATTAAAGCTATTTAAAAGAGGAATATTAAATAACGGTTAAGGGGGTTTAAATATTACCATGTACACATCACTTTTGGTATAGAGTTAAGTCCTTGGTCATATGGGTTGGAGATATAATGCTTGGTTGTTTGATGTTAAATGAGGAAACCATTCATTTGAAGTGTTTTTGCAGGTTAAGGGATTTTTTCTGCATCAATGGGTATCATAACACAATAACGCTCTTTGGGAAGACGAAATTAGAGATCAAGCAATTTTTCAAAAGGACAGTTCCAACAAGATAAATTTGGGTAGAACTGTAAAACTGATAGAGACACAACTTCTAAAGGTGCATATTTACAAGAAAATTTTAACTCTACCTAACATGTAAATGGTATTTATGATTTGTAGTTAATTTGGATAGAACATATGTGTTCTTTGCAAGTAGTTGAAAGAGAAAGATAAGTGTGGTAAGTTCCTACAACTAGGAAGCTATGAAAAAGGAAGGAGAGTAGTGGCCTAAATATTTACAGCTGAGAAGTTGTAATATAGAAAGATGGAAGAAAAAATTCCAACTAAGGTTGGGTAGAAGTTGTTCAGGTAGCTCCAAAGTTGTGATTATGGATAGAGTTTTCTAGAAGAAGAAGAGTAGATGAATATCTTAGGAAATTGTGAGTAGAGGTGAATAATCCTAGAGAAACACAAAAAACATAAAAGGTTCCAGAGGAGAGAACTAGAGCAATACCAAAATACCAGGTTCAGGAGAGAAACTTGGTGAGGTATTGTGTAGCGAGGTGAAAATGAGTTGTTACTATGGAGGTTATTTGCATCTCACAATTGGGCATGGAGAAGCTCAAAAATGGAGAAATGGAGGTGACTAGAGACAGTCAGATAAAGGGCTTATAAGGAAGCCACAACAAGTTGAGAGGAATTTCCATAGAAATTGGCAAAATCAAGATGAGAAATGAGAAACTTGACATAGGAATAGATGAGTTGAAGGAATACCTCAATATGTTGATGATGCTACTACCGAGGAAAGTTTAAGAAGACAAGAGATATGGTTGGAATTTGAAGAATAGGTTTAAATTGCCTATAGTACCATTGTTTGCAAGGAAGCTGAGGAAAATATTGAGACCTAAGATGAATGTTTTGTTGTAGCCAAAGGATAAACTTAGGGAATATAAGTAGAAAAATTCCTTGGAAGTGGGATAAGAAATTCACTTTTTGAACCAAAGAAGGGGGCAATGCTTAGAGAAGAGGATGAGGTTCAAAATGGAGAACTCGTGAGGATCTTGGAGGGTTCAGTCCAACATAAGGATGCAAGAGGAATATGAAGAGACTCAAGAGTATCATGTTTTCAAAACTAAGAATTTGTGTGTGTGTGTGTGTAGGTTATTCAGTTCATGAAGATGAACGACCATTAAAAGTTGTCATAAAGGAAGATTATAGTGAAAATTTGTCTCAAGGATATAGCAGTGTGAATATTCCAATAGATCGAATGAAAGAATAAAATCTTTTGACCGAGAAAGATAATTTGAGTACTGAAGATGAATAACAACACTCAAATGCATTGTTAATAGATTATGATGAGGAGTTAAATATTTTGAAATAATGGATATTAAATACCAAGGTTGAGAAAGTCTGTATAGAGATTGCATATTTTGGAGAAGATAGAGGAATGAAGAAAAAGTTATCTAAGGGTTGCTTGAATCAGTCTAGACAATAAAATGGACTACACAACATAAATATTTTGTAGAATTTAAGAGTGAAATAGAGGTAATCATTATCTACATAACAAGGAGTTCTTGAATGATATCAACAGAGTTGAGGCAATGATGACCGAGGAATATGTAAATTTGAGAAACATTTGTAGGTTTATTAGCTAGAGAATGGAATGTATGCTTCCTTACTTGTTGAGAACTTAGTAGTTTTTAATGCTAAAGAAAATTTTAGATAGTGTATTGATATCATATTAAGATTGGTAAGGCAACCATACATCTTACATGGATTTGATAAAGAGAATAAATAAAATTGGAGGAAGTATGGTAGTATGGAATTTTTACAGCAAGAAAATGGTGAGCAAGGCATTTTCATTGAGGACAATGACAAGGTTTAAGTTTCAACCTGTAGCCAGCAAGTTGCTAAAGAAACAATGGTTAAAAGGAAGAAGACAATGAATTTTCCATATGTGGCAGATTGTAAAGAAGAACAACAATATTTATTGATAGCCATTATTATCGATGAAAAATAGTCTCTACATGATGAGGGGAGAGTTGTTTCCTAGGATATATTTAATTTATTTGAAGATGAATATGGAAACAACAATTTTGAATATGGAAGAAGAAATTATTCCACAAAGAAGAAATAATATTGGGGAAGGTAGATATGTTCCCTAGAGACTTGTGAAGAAATTTTTTAAGAGGAATGGAGGATATTTATTATAACTCTTACAAAAAACATTGATGAGGTAATGTCTCAGGAAAGAAATATAAATGTGCAATGATATGAGTATCGTAGGTAAATTTAGGATAGAAAAACACATGGTAAGGTAGAAATCTGGTGTAGAGGATCTAAGGAAGAAAAGATGGAAGAAACCATACTAAGATTATGTGAGGATTTCAAACATAAAATTTGAAGCAATAGTATGCACCAATAGAATATATAGTTGGACATTGAATTGAATGATTTATGTAAGTGTTTGATGAAGATTACTAAGTGGGAAGGTAAAATGATGAAGAAGAAAATCAATAGCAAAGCATAGCTAGCTAAAATCACTTATAAAATTCAATTAAATGGTTAGTAGAAACATAAAATTTTGGATCCTAGAAAAGTGAAGACAATAATGCAACAACAAGAAATTAAATCAAGTGAACATAAAAAGCACATGATTTTGGATCCAAGAGGAATGCAATAGATTGAATACCATGATTAGGAGATCATGAAAAAAATTGTACCTTGGGAGTGTGATGGAGGAGCATTTCCCATAAGAAATCAACCATTTTGAACATGCATTAGGGGGTCTTGGAATTTATCAAAGGGAGTGGGTTCCCTTAATGAAATTAATTGTATTTCCCTAAGTTTGTAATCAGATTCTATAAGGATAGGTTTTTTTTTCTTAATTTCCATGTACAAAAATTAGTTAGGTTAGTGAGGATTTTCCTAAGTATTGAGGATTCGATATTATTGATCCTTGTATGTATGTAATTAAGAATAGAGAGAGGGATTTTATTGTTTTAATTAGTTGCATGATTTTAGGGATCTGTTTTAGTAGTATGGAATTATATCTTCCTCATGAATATGTAAGCCTTCAGGCATGTGAGGGGTGGCTAAAATAGAATGAAATTAGGCTAAAAAGGAGAAATCAGGGTTTCTGAGTTATAGAAACGATGTAGAAAAATCAATTTAATGAAATTTGAGTTATGTTTGAATTCCCTTGATATTATCTATGTGTGTTCTTTGTGTTAGTGTGTGTAGGGTCAATGAATGATTGGAATGGTGAACCATGAATGATGATGTGGTGACTATGGGAGACAGTCAAAACCCTAATGAATTTGGAAAAGATATGGATGAGGAGGATTTTGTGTGATTTTAATATGGATGAGTTGATCTCGATTTGAAGAATGTTAAGGAGCATAGAAGAGAAGTGAAATATCTATGAAAGTGAAGGGGCTAGTGGATGAGATAAATGGGATAGAAAATAAGTGAGAAAAGAAGCAGGGATGAAGTTCCTATCAATTTGAAAATGGAAAAGGAAATCCACATACAACAAGAATAAATCATTTGGGTTGATCAAGAAGAATATTCATGGTGATAATAAAGCCCTGCAACGAAATTGTTGACCTAAAGAAAGTTAAATCTTGACTATTAATCATTAGAGATACACTACTGAGAGTGAAGGACGAGACCGACCTTAACTTTCCAAATGACCAATGATTAAGTATTCTGGTGGCTTTAAATATTTGGTGTCCGTTGGATGGTTAAAATGGATCGAACTGATGAGGGTGTGAGAATGGATAGAGGATTAGTATCAGTTCCTGGTGGCCGGTGAAACTAGATCAGAATTTGATTACAGAGGATGTGTGAAGAGGGATACTCATTTCCCAGTGCTTGGTCAAACCAAACCAATTTTAGTCATTGAAAGGTGCAATGTTAAAGTTCCAGGTACACAGGTGACTCGGTCCCTTGATGGTCAAGACACAAAGAAGAGGCGATTGTAGGGGTTATCCATTGGCCAATGATTAGAGTTGTTCATTTGACTGTATTTTAACTAGAAAGGAATTGGACCTAGTTACAAAGGTTTTTAAAGTTGGTTAAACAAATAAGTTTCAATAAAGGGTCAAGGGGTTTTAAATCTTACCCGTGCACATCAATTTTGGTATAGAGTTAAGTCCTTGATCATATGGACTTGGAGATATAATTCTCGGGTGGTTGATGTGAAACAAAGTGACCATCCATTCAAAGTGTTTTTGCAGGTTAATGGATTTGGCTTGCATCACTTCCACAAGAAATTCATCTAAACACTTTTCCATTCTAATTCCAAAATAGGTGAAAAAAATATAATAAATTGGGTTAAACCCATTATCCCCCCTTATCTTGTGCAATTATATCCCCCTATGACTCTATCCTTATTCGTCTTGTAGCTAATGATGCATTTTTATAATTAATATTCAAAGTATTAAATTGCTAGGCTCTTCGTCCTTTCATCTTTACATGAACTCCAACCTTTCATCAAATAAAAAAAATACGTTATTAATGTAGGGATTCAAAACTGATCTATTACATTGTCCCCCCCGTAATATAGCACTTTCCTGAGTGTTTTTATTGTTGATGAAAAGGAATGGATGTCCTTATACCAATATTTTTGAATATCATAAGCATAAGGTGGGATAGGCGAGATTATCACCCTATATTTATAGCCTAGTCCAAAACATCAATAAACTCTCACTAAATATGTAATTGCACCTAATGTTCATTTTATAATTAAGTGTTTAAATAAAATAAAATATAAAAATATGTTGTGATGTAATTATAAACAGATTTATAAAATAATTTTTTTAAAGGAAACAAATATGAAATAATATTATACAATAGATCCAAAAATGAGATCAAAATCAACAAATGTTCTCATTGATTTCAATTCCAAATTACAATAGAATATCTCTTTACAAACTCCTGCGAGGGTAAGGATGGAAATTTAACATAGAATTCTATCGTGGAATTTTCCATCACAAAAGACAACTAATTTCTTCAAAGAAAATATCAATACCAGAAAAATGATAGATCAACCAAGATACAAATGCATCATTGTATTGAATCTCCAAAATAATTTCAATCAACACTGTAAAACTAATTAATAGGACACATTAAAATTAATAGACTATCGAGACAAATAAATTGTTGAAATTACTAAGACAACTGAGAGGGGGGGGGAGGGTGAATCAGTTGTTACTGTTCTTAAAATTTTTATGACTATTCAAATAATTTTTAATCTCTTCCAAGTGACCATCAATATTATATAAGATATGAACAAAATAAATAATGAACATCAGTTAGACATAAGATATACACAGAGACAAATTTTCACAATGAAACCCATAAAGGGAGAAAACCTCTTCTTCTCTGAATGATAGGTAGTCTTTTAAGTTTTGTACATCTTTTATCTTTGAGCACTAACTCAATGCGAGGATACTACCTCTGTTTTACAAGCTTCAACCTATTGAGAGCACCAACCCTATAATTTCTCTAGCACCCACTAGAAGGAATCACCAACTCCCTTATTTCTATAGCACCCACTAGAAGGAAGCACCAAATCCCTGAGTGTTACAACATGAACTGGATTGAATTACCTACTTCCACTTATACAAGCACCAACTTGCATACAAAAAACTTTGTGTTTTCCCAAGCACCACCCTATCACCCTGTTTTCTAGCCACAACTAGATGAAAGCTTCAAATTCCAATATTAAAGAACCAACTTGAATAACAGAGGACTACAGTCCTCCCAAGCACCACCCTACGTCCCTGTTTTCTAAATAAATGATTGAATAGCACACAATACAGATATATCAATTCTTACCACTTCTTCTTTGTTCTTCACTTCTTCTCTGCTTCACTATTCTTCTTCTTTGTTCATACTTGACTTGACTTGTTGTCTCTTTCTATTTGTTCTTTCTCTGTTCCTCTCAAGATCTTTGGTATTTGTTCATTCTTCTCTATTCACCTTTTCTATTATGTTTAGGTTTTGTTTCTCATCTCTGAGTTTGATCTCACACTGTGCATACTGTGGTTTTTGTTTCTCCCAGTTCAACTTATTTTTCAGTGAGAACAACCAACCTCACATAATCATTTCATATCACTCTTATGCTCTCCCACCAATTCAGTTACAACTCAAATCTCCAAGGAAAACGCCTCAGCAACTGAATCGCCAAATGTCCAAGAACTATAATTCAGTTCTACTAACTAAATCGTAACTGAACAATTAATCGTTAGGTGAAACAATAGCCCTTCGATCAGATTTCCAATTAACCTGCACCGATGGATTGCATCCTAAAGGTCTCGTGTTTATTCCATATGCCCACTAGCTATGAACACACACTAAAGAGAAAGTGATTTCATGATTTTGCATTTCATAAATCTTGTGGTGATACATCTCGACTCTCCCATGTTGCGATATCTGAAATTGAGCATAGCTGGTATAGCTCCTTCCTCTCATATGATCACGAGATGTGACCAAGCCCTTATTCAGAAGACACTTCACCACTCACGATTTTGGGAATCCTGTGAAGAGGTGTATCGACTCTCCCAAGTCATGATATACGAAATACTTCATATTGGATCAATGGTTCAAGACTCTCCCTTTGATGGATGACTTTGATCATGTCACGATTTTGTGTTTCGCGATTTCTTGCTGTGAGTTTCCTCATAACTCCCGACTTGTGAAACTTTGAAATGGAGCTTAGTAGCATGCTAGCTCCTCCATCCATCCTTCGATGATGTGACCTTGGCTATGACGACTGGACAAACATTCAATAATTTTTCTTGTCATATCAAGGGTCAAGAACTTTGTTGATCCGACGGTCCAGATCATTTCGCGACTTCGCATGTTGCGAGTTCCTGTGTCATATTCCTTTGACTCCTCCAATGTGCAAGTCAACGAAATGCCAATCACTCGGGATGTGTCCTTTGGCTCCAACGACCATGATCATTTCGTGACCTCGCATATCGCAAGTTCAAGGGATTAGAGAACCTCCTTCCTTTGACATTTTAGTCAACGAAATGATAATATTTCACCATGTGTCCTCTAGATCCTATGGCTCAGGTCCTTTTGCAACTTCTCATATCGTGAGTTTGAGGGGTTATAGAACTTCCTTCCTTTGAACTTCCATTCATCGAAATGATGATCTTTCGCCACATGTCCTCTGGATCCTACGGTTCAGATCTCATCATGATTTCACATTTCATGGAGTTGGAGGATGGCTCAGCCTTATCCTCTTCGTGATTATACAAGATCTGATGACTGTTTTTCCTCGATGCTCAGATCCAATGTCTGAGATTTGATCTCCTCTTCTATGTTCTCCTATTGTATGAATTAATATCTGATGGCCATCGAGAATTCAGGATGGGTGATCCAATGATCACGTTGCTCCTCCTCCTGTGATTTCACTTCTGTTATTTCCATGCCATTATCATTGTGCTACTGATCTTGCTGTCATAAAAAACCAAGTATACTCTTGTCGTGTTGATCTTTCCATCAATGACAAACAAACATACTCTGCCTTTTGTCTGTAAGTATTCTAACAATCTCCCCCTTTGGCATTGATGGAAACCTTGAAGAACCTGAATAAATTCACTACTCTTCCTGGAGATCCAACCATACCATTGTATCATCCTTACCCACTGTAGAATCCTTACCATTACCACACTTTCTACCCCTTTGACATCAATGTCAAAGAAGAAACATGCTCCCCTTGAGTTATTGCAGTGCATCTCAAAGGTATCAGATATGCAACAAGGACATAGTTCCCCTGACAAGGTGAACAGATTAGACAAAAGTAGATATAACCCCCAACTTCTGACGAAGATATCCAAAAGGTGTCATTGTTAATAGTTTAGTAAAGATGTCAACTATATGTTCTATGGAAGGAATATAATTCAACTGAACAACTCTATTTGTAACTTGTTCTCTGAGAAAATGATATTTTATTGGTATATTCTTAGTCTTTGAATGAAGTACATGATTCTTGGAGACACTAATGGCATTGGTGTTATCACAGTGAATTGGGATGGGATCAGTATAAGTTACCTTCAATTCTGCAAGATTTTTTATCATCCATAAAATCTGAGTGCAGCAAGTAGCAACAACAATGTACTATGCCTCTGTAGTTGATAAGGAAATAGATCCATGCTTCTTACTAATCCATGCTACCAAAGAATCACCCATGAAGAATTCACCTCCACTGGTACTCTTTCTCTCATCCACACAATTTTCCCAATCAACATCTAAATAAGAAGTTAACTAAAAATTCTAATTTCTAGGATACCACAGATGATAAGTCATTGTTCCCTTCAATTATTTGAATATCCTTGTTACATCTACTAAATGACTTTGTTTAGGAGCAGACTGATAACGACCTACCATTCCAACACCTTGCATTATATCAGGACGGGATGTTGTGATGTACATAAGACTACCTATCATTGATCGATATGTCCTTTGATCAACATCAGGTGAAATATCATACTTATTGAGCTTCCAATTGACCACCATAGGTGTACTAATAGGGGAAGAATATTCCATCTTGAACTTCTTCAAGATCTCTTTCAAATATTTTTCTTGAGTGATCAAAATTCCTGCAGAACTCTGATTTACTTGTAAACCAAAAAAGTATGACAATTCTCCTATCATGGATATCTCAAACTTTGTTTTCATAGAGTTAGAAAACCACTGGACAGAGTAATCATTAGTACAATAAAAAATAATGTCATCTACATAAACCAAAACAACTAGTAAATCATCACCTTCAGACTTAATGTAGAGATTGTTGTCAACAATACCTTTAATTGAACTCTTTGTCTTGTAATTTTTTTTCCAGTCTATAATACCAAGCTCATGGTGCTTGTTTTAGTCCATACAAATCCTTCTTTAGCTTGCAGACATAATCATGATTATTTGTCAATGATAATCCTTCAGGTTGCTCCATATATAATTCTTCCTCTAGATCTCCATTAAGAAATGTTGACTTAACATCCATCTGATACACTTTAAAGTTCTTATGACATGAATATGCAAGAAACATTTTGATGGCTTCCAATCTTGCCACTGGTACAAAGGTTTCATCAAAATCCTGTCCTTCAACTTGTGCATACCCTTTATAGACCAATCTGGATTTATTCCTAACAAATTGTCCTTTTTCATTCATTTTATTCTTGAACACCCATTTATAACCTATTTCATTCTTATCTTCAAGTCTAGGAACAAGCTCCCAAGTATTTTTCTTCTCAATATGATCAAGATCTTCATTCATAGCTCTAATCCAATCATCGTGCTTGCTGGCTTCATAATTTTTTTTAGGTTCAATCATAGATAGAAAAGAAACCTGAGATTTTTATGAGTCTTTAGTCAATTTCCTTCTTGTCTCAACTCCTTTATTTATATCTCCAATTATCTGATTTTCAGGATGATTCTTTCTAACAATTATCAGAGGTGGTTTTGTTTCTTTCTGTTGATTTGTGTCATCTTGAGTATTTGTGTATTCATCTGATTCAAATTATTCTCTTTCTAATCCTTGGACCTGTTCATCTTCAACTTCAACTATATCTTTTGTGCTTGGTTCAATACTGCTTACATTACGTACTGGGATTTCTTCATCAACTTTTATGTCGATACAATCAACCAATTAATGCAACCTCTTATTATTACATATGTATCCTTTATTGTTTGTATCATAATCTAATAATATACCTTAATCAACCCTATCATCATATTTGCCAATATTTTCATCATTATTCTTGATGTAACATTTACACCCAAAGACTTTAAAATGCTTTATTGAAGCAGGTCTTCCAAACCATAGTTCATAAGGAGTCTTGTCACTATGTGGCCTGAGATGAGATTTTTTAAGGATATGACCAGTTGTATGGATTGCTTCCACCCAATATGTCTGAGCAATATTCCTTTCATTCATCATTGATCTTGCCATCTGTTGAACTGATCTATTCTACCTCTCAATTACTCCATTTTGTTGCAGAGTACTTGGAATAGTGTATTCGCATTTGATTCCATGTTTATCATAGAACTCTTTGAATTTCCATGAACTAAACTCTCCTCCTCTATCAACCTAACGCAGACCTCTCAGCCCTCAGGCTGAGATCCGCTCACAGGATCGTTCTTTATCTCCCTCAAGCTGAATCGACTCTTTAGATTCCCTGCTGGAATCTCTAGTTTATCGATCCACAGGTCCTTCAGGAACTCCCTTGTGCGAACGGCACTAGGTGTGAGCTCCTATCTCCCCAAGAGACCACAGCGCTATGACCAAGGGAAAAACCCAAAGTCGCTTGTCGTAACTCGCGATCTCGCAAGTTCATGGGTCGTGGTTCCCGACTCTTCCTTTCCAACCTCTCGATACCCGAAATACCGATATGGGTATGGCTCTTCCTCTATCAACACCTTCTTCGCATGACCGTTGATTAAGCTTAATGCTAGCTCCTCTCGCTATTCACCACTTTGTGAGTTCAAGGGTTGAACTCTCGTTCTCTCCTTGTGCGATCCTCCAAGACTTGAAAGTCAGTGAAGGTTGACCTTCCTTTCACACTTCTCACAACTTGCCACTTCGGAAGTTGTGGCGTCCGACCTTGGCACCTTTCTTTCACGAAACCCCAAGAAGATATGTTGACTTTTCTCCTCGCATTCTCTCTACTCGCGACTTCGCAAGTTTCAATTTTGAGCTCTCATGCTCTTATATCACGAATCCCCGAGACACGAGAAGTTAATGGATTATTGACTCCTTCCTCTAGGTGACGCGTGTTCACCTGCCAATCACATGGGCCCCACCTTGTGGTTCTGCCACATGTCCCTCGTGCCCATCTTCAGCACTTCGCGACTTCGCTTCCCGAAGAACTACCTCCTTTGTATCCTGACACCCAAAGTGTCGAGATCCCGAACTCCTCGCTACTCCTTATCGCAACTCGCGACTTCAAGACTTTCAGGTCATAAGTCTCGACTTCCTATCCGCCGATATGCCAAAATGCCGAAATTCTGACACGTCGTCAACGTGGGTCTCACAACAGAACTTCCCACCTTTTTTTGGAGTTTTGGACTTCACGACTTCGTGAATCCTAATGCTAAGATTTCAGTTCTTCAACCCACGAAACCCCGAAATGAGATTACGTGAGTGATCCAATGGCCCATGTTGGCTCAGATCTTACTGTTGTCCTAGCTCCTCACGATTTTTCCACTCGCGACTTGGAGCACCAAATATTTGGGCTCTCACTTTACGAACCTCCGAGTTCGCGAGATCCCTTGATCTCTGCCACCTGTCCTCCTACGATGGACGGATGTGATTCTATTGCGACTTCTCCACTCATGAAGTTGAAGGAATTCCCTTTCTGACCTCTGATGTCTGAATACCCGATAGAGAGGATCTTGTGACACGTGTCCTTCCATTCGGATGGCTCAGATTTCCTCAGGACTTCACTACTCGTGAAGTCAAGATGCTGACCTCTATGAGTCCTAGTGCCCAAATATCCGAAATGGATGATTCCATGGCACGTTTCCTCCCGCAGACAGATGGCTCAGATTCTTTCACATTTTTGCGATTTCTGATGTCGAGTGCTCAGACTCCCGTCCTTCGGATCCCCGAACTCCCGAGTGTCAATATCCTGATATGAACTCCTTCTCGGGACTTTCGCTTCTGCTTCTCTTCACGTGAGGTTTTAAACCTCGTGAAACTCTTGACAGATCCAATGGCTGTCAAGTTTTAGCTTAAGATATGACGGCTCAGAATATCGTCGGCTCTTGCGCTCCTCCTACTGCTCCCTAGACATGAAATCTTCAATGATCCAGATCTTCTCGACTGATCCCATGGTAGTTGTTTCTCCTCCTGAGCTTTGGCATTTTTCTTCCAACACTTGAAAGAATTCCAAATGTTCAAAGGCTTCGACCTTTGTCTTCTTTCCTCTACGAGCTTCACAACTTTGAATCCTCACCCACGTGTATGAAACGCTACTCCTCCTGAGATTTGGTCCCAAATCCTTAAAGGATTCTAACTTCTGCACTCCTGCAGAGTCTTTTCACCCACAAAGGTGCTATCCCTTCTAAGATTCTCTAAGACTCGGACCTCTAAGGAAAATAATTCCTTCTTCCTTTCTCCTATAGATGGAGAATTATGATGCCCTCCTAACACTTTGTCTATTCAAGAAACCTATTGCTAAGTCTTTTAGGGTGTTCAGTAACCCTGCGAAGATCCTGCAGTGGACTCTTCTTCAATCTCTAAACTCAAAGAGTTCCTTCTGTTCTCTCTAGAACATACTCAATTCCCTCTTGGTAGAGTATCAAGAATTCTCAAATGATTCTTGCTTCTAATGAACTAGCAACAAAGTTCTTCCTCTGTGCACTCCTTGCACTGGCTCAATGCCCACCTGGTAGAGCTTTACAGAACTCCTCAGAGATTATGTTTTCTTCTGAACTCACAACAGAGTTCCTCTATGCACTCCCTAGCACCTGCTCAATGCCCACTTGGAAGAGCTTTACAGAACTCCTCAGAGATTCTGTCTGTAACTATGTTCTTCTCCACAGCCTTACCTCTAAGGTCTTTAGTAACCTCACAGGTCTTCCTCTGAATTGATGATTCCAGTTTTTGTGCCCACCTGGCACGTCTTTGTTTGACTGCGCAGAGTTCAGAAGTGTGTCTATGCACTGGTATCCAGAGACCACAATACTCTGTCACGCCCTCCTGGCATGAAACCACAAAGAACCTCTCAAGCCTGAAATCAAAACAACTCCCTGCAAATGCGTAGCATACATCTATATCATAAAAGAACACAATAAAGCATCCACATAACACATAAAACATGCAGGAAAATCTTCTCTGGTTTATATTAATGGAAAATGCCTGTTTTTACAAGGTGTTCTCCAGCTTAGACTTTAACAAAGTCTCGGCTCTTTCTCTTCTACTCTCTCCTTCCTAAAAAACTATCACAAAATGAGATTGAAATTGATCTTTTACAAGAGGGGCTCTTCGAGCTCTTCCCTCCAATCTACCTACCCTATTCAATTACATTGAATGGGTTGTCTAGTCCACAAATCAGATCTAGATCTCAGCCTTACAAACATTAAAGGCATGTACCTACTCTAATGCCTGCACAAAGTCACAGCTCCATGGCTCAACAACCTACAACATTAACTACATTCATATTTGAACTTGAAAATGAGGGTTGTGCCTCTCTTCAGCCTTGAGTGCATGTGATGACATGGCTAGCTGGCTGGCTAGCTGACATGGAGAGATGCTCCTTCATCACAAACCTTACTACCTTCAATATTTTTCCTGTTTGATTCTCAGTCAGAGCCTTAAACACTTTGAATTTTTCAAATGCTTAAGATTTTTCCTTCAAAAAAGAAATCCATGTTAGTCTAGAATAATCATCAATAATCAACATAAAATAGTTTTCTTTTCTTGTACCTTCTTTTCTTGATGGTCCACATAAATCCATATGTACTAATTGGAGAGGTTTTTCTATTGAAGGAAAGTTTTTGGATTTGAACCGTGTCTGAGTAAGATTTCCTATTTGGCAAGGTTTACAAACAAAATCATATGGCTTTGATATCTTTGGAAGATCTTTTATTGGCCCACTGTTTCTAAGATTAATTATATGATCAAAATTTAGGTTTCCAAGTCTCTTATGCCATAGACAACTTTCATCATACTTTCTTAAGTGGCATTCTTCTTTTTCTTCTTTTAACACATAGACATTGTTTTTTGTTCTTATGCCTTTTGCAGTCAATTGTCATGAATTCATAGATTTTATTCTACAATCTTTAGAAGTAAAAACAACTTCACATCCTCGGTCACAGACTTGACTAACACTAAGAATATTATGTTTCAAACCATCTACAAACAACACATCTTGAGCTTTTCCTTTTCCATTACTCAGACTTACCATTCCTTTACCTTTTATTTTTCTTGGTGTATCATTTTCAAAAGTTACATTGCATGATTTTTTTTCACTTAGAGTTAGAAACTTAATTTTATCTCCAATCATATGTTTGGAACATCCACTATCAATATACTAGGGATTCTTTTTTCTTTGGGCTGATAACACTAATCCACACTTGTCATCTTCTTTCTTCTTCCAAACCTTGAAATTTTCAGCAGTGGGATTTAAATCTGGCTTATAATTCCTTAAGCAACAATCTGTGGCTTTGTGTCCATAGTTATGGAAGATGTAACATTCCGGTTCACTGAATAACAAATCATAACAATTGTTATGCTCATAACTGTTGTTATGTTTCACCTGCGTCCTTTTCCCATCCATCACATGATTTATAGTATGTGGTTATTTGTTTCTTGGTTGTCTCGATCTTTGTTGTGGCAGATAATTATTCCTTGAGTATCTTGATTGCTCATATCTAAATTTTAAAGAATAATTTATATCTTTGTGACCAAAGTTAGAACAGAAAAAACAATATCCATAGAAACATCCTTTGTACCTGGAAAAAGACTGTCTTCTTTGAGTGGGTCGATTTCTTTCATGTTGATAATTTCTTTGATCTACAGATTTGGTTCCGGTACTTTTTCTTTCATTCCTTATTGGTGTCTGATTTTCTTTCTTTGTTTCTGCAGAGTGGTTGTTGTCAATTGATCTAAAAATGAAGAAGACTTGTATTCTTGAAATTATTTGCAAGTAAACTTTATGTGTTAAAATGCAAATGGATCAACTTTGCAACACAACTTTAATAGGATTTACTCATTCAATATGCATATAAACAACAACAATAACAGTGAACAAAAAACACATAACACAACAAATGATAAAGGAGTTCACCCCTCTCTTGGGCTACATCTCCTGGTCCAACTTCCAATGGATCATTTGTATTATTTTCTCAAAGTGCTCAAAAATGTTCTTTACAATGCTCAAAATACCAAATAGACTGCTCCAATGGCTTCAGAACGTCCAAAAACCCCTAGCTGGGCTTTTTCGGCACCTCGTTTGGCCAAAAATTGAAGAAGATAGGCTTCCTAGAAGTCCCCCTTCAAACTTGTTGTCTCTGCATCTACAAATCAAACCCTTGTTGGCTCAACCTAGCCCACACACAGATTTAAGTGTAAAAACTTAGCACCAGACGCAACCGCGTGAACCGTGCAAACAGTAGGACGGTTACAGGCGCACCTAGCCCCTAACCGTTAAGGGCAAGGTCATATGACCCATGTGACCGTGCATTTAAAAATAAGGGCCAAGAGTTTACCTAACCGTTTGAACCGAATTTAAATCCAAACCAAAATTCATACCCGTGCGTGCATCATGATATAACAATGTTCATATGGCAACAAAAATATGTGACCGGGGGCTGGGGCTAAGCCCCAACCCGGACCCCCGCGCCAACATACAACAAAATCAATTCAAATAAATATGAAACCATATATATAACAAGGAATATGGTGTGGCACATTGGCAATGCAAACTTTGCAAAGGTTATACATGGTTGGCGGTCACGGGGTCGAACCCGATGGACTCCAATAAAGTTTTATACAACAACCAATAACAAGGTGCCACGTGGCAGCCCATGACTGGGCCATGTGGCACCATACAACCAACCAAATACTACCACATGTTGCAATGTCATTCTCCCTTAGCTACCAATTGTCTACCACTTAGCTCTACCACATGTCGTACGGACTGCCACGTCAACAATCGTATGGACTGTACAGTCAGCATCCCTTTTTTTGCTTGTTTGTCATTTTGAACAGAACGTGATATCTCTCGCTCTCAATGTCCATTTGAACCCAAACAAGTTGCGTTGGGTTTGTAATGATGAGGCCTCGTCTCTCGTTTGACTTGAATTGATTCCGATCACTTTGAATTTTTGAGCAAAATTTGATCCCCTGGATCATCAATGATTGTAGATTTGACAAACTTGATGGATTCTATATTACTTGGATGATCGCTACTTGATCCTTTTTCATATCCCAAGCCAACTTCCAACTTTGGATTCCCTTTTAGATTTATGCTGGAAGTTAATCCTTCTGATGCTTTAATACTTGACAGATTTTGGTGATATAATTCCTTAAACTTCTCCATCTCTTTTCTGGTTTTTACTATATATTTTTCCAAGACTTCACATATCTCTTTCTTCTCTGATAACTGTTGTTTCATAATGTCCTCTATTTTCTTTGCCTCTTCTAACTCTAGCTTTAGTAAGTCAAATTCTTCATCAGGATTTTTACCAATCATTTCAAACTGCATCAACAAATGTTTTTGTTTTCTCTTCTTAAATCTAAGTCTGTCAATTTATTCCAAAGCACTGATTAATTCACCTTCCATATCCACCACATCTTATTCATAATCCATGTTTCCTCCTATGTGTTTATCATCAATATATCCCATAGACATAAGCATAAAATCATTCACTTTGTCTTCACAGGATGAATCACTATCTATGTTTTCTGAGGAGTCATCATTGTTTGCACACAAAATTTTATTTTTACTATATTTCTTAAATTTGTATTTCTTTTCATCATCAAAGTTCTAGTCCTTTTGGTCCATTTTCTTGTGAGGACACTTATATGCAAAATAAACTATTTTACCATAGTTAAAGAATTTGAAGGGCATCTTCCCTTGGTATTTTCCTGATCCTTTCTTTAACATTCTCACAAATTTTGCCTCAATATCATCTAGTTCTGAATAAGTATTCTTGTCTTATTTAAAAGATGATTCTCTAGTCATGGATTTGTATTTGATAATTCTCATTTCGTATGCAGTTAGAGTTCATAGGATTTGATCAATGGATACAGTTTTAAGATCATCTAGTTCTTCTATTGCAGAGAGTTTTGGATTAAATTTATCAAGTAGAGATATTAAGATCTTCTGAACTAAAAATGATTCTTCAATCTTCTCTCCAAGACCCTTCATGGCATTCACAAGTTCTTCAACTCTTAAAAAGTACTTGCTAACTGTTTCATCTTCATTCATCTTTAGTTGTTCAAATTTCAATCTATATGTTTGAAGTTTGGCAACTTTTACTTTCTCGTTTCCTTCATAATTGCTAATAAGTTTATCCCACATTGCTTTGGCAGATTCAAGATGCATCACCTTTACAAACTCAACTTCAACAAGTCTATTCAAGATAGAATTCATTTCCTTTTCATTAAAACTAAATTCTAACTTATCATCTTTAGAAGCTAGCACAACAAGCTTTATATATCCAGTTTCTACTACATCTCAAACATCAACACCTAAGGCCATTATCTATGTTCTCATTCTAACCTTCCAGAAGGCAAAATTTGTTCCATCAAACATAGGAGGTTTATTGGCTAAAGTCCCTTCATGAATTTTCATGTTTAATCTTACATATCTACCTTTAAATAAAAGGAAATCGCTCTGATACCAATTGTCGAAATTACTAAGACAACTGAGAGGGGGGAGTGAATCAGTTGTTACTGTGCTTAAACAATTTATGACTATTCAAAGAATTTTTAATCTCTTCCAAGTAACCATCAATATTATACAAAATATGAACAACATAAATAATGAAGATCAGTCACACATAAGATATACATAGAGAGAGATTTTCACGAGGAAACCCATAAAGGGAGAAAACCTCTTCTTCTTCGAATGATAGCCAGTCTTTTAAGTTATGTACATCATCTGTCTTTGAGTACCAACTCAATGTGAGGCTACTACCTCTATTTTACAAGCTTCAACTTGTTGAGAGAACCAACCCTTTGATTTCTCTAGCACCCACTTGAAGGAAGCACCAACTCCTTGATTTCTCTAGCACCCACTAGAAGGAAGGACTAACTCTAGGAGTGTTACAACACCAACTGGATGGAAGTACCTACTTCCACTTATACAAGCACCAACTTGCGTACATAAAACTTTGTGTTTTCCCAAGAACCACCCTGCCACCCTATTTTCTATCCACAACTAGATGAAAGATTCAATTTCCAGTATTCAAGCACCAGCTTGAATAACAGAGGACTATAGTCCTCCCTAGAACCACCCTACCTCCCTATTTTCTAAATAAATGATTGAATAACAAACAATACAAATATATAAATTCTTACCACTTCTTTTATGTTCCGCACTTCTTCTTTACTTCACTATTCTTTTTCTTTGTTCATAATTGACTTGTTTTCTATTTCTACTTGTTTTGTCTCTGTTCCTCTCAAGATCTTTCGTATGTGTTCATTCTTCTCTCTTCACCTTTTCTATTTTGTTCAGCTTCTGTTTGTCATCTTTGAGTTTGATCTCACACTGTGCGTACTGTGATTTTTCTTTCTCCCAGTTCAACTCATTTTTCAGTGAGAACAACCAACCTCACACAGTCATTGCATATCACTCTTATGCTCTCCCACCGATTCAGTTACACCTTGAATATCCAAGGAAAATGCCTCAGCAACTGAATCTCCAAATGTCCAAGAACTATAATTTGGTTTTTCTAACTGAATCGTAACTGAACAATTAACGATTAGGTGAAACAGTATCCCTTCGATCAGATTTCCAAATAACCTGCACCATTGGATTGCATCCACAGGGTATCGTGTTTATCCCATATGCCCACTGGCTGTGACCACACGCTAAAGAGAAAGTGATTTCGCGATTTCGCATTTCGGAAATATTGTGGTGAGACATCTCGACTCTCCCATGTTGCGATCTCCAAAATGGAGCTTAGCTGGTATATCTCCTTCCTCTCATATGACTACGAGATGTAACCAAGCCCTTATTCAAAAGACACTTCACGACTCACGATTTTGGGAATCTTGTGAAGAGGTGTCTCAACTCTCCCAAGTTGTGATATCTGAAATACTCCATATCGGATCAATGATTCAAGACTCTCCCTTTGATGGACGACTTTTATCATGTCATCATTTCGCGTTTCGCAATTTCTTGCTGTGAGTTTCCTCATAAATCCCAACTTGCGAAACTTTGAAATGGAGCTTAGCAGCATTCTAGCTCCTTCCTCCATCCTTCGACGATATGACCTTAGTTATGACCACTAGCCAAACATTCAAGCACTTTTCTTGTCATATCAACGATCTAGAACTTTGGTGATCTCACAATCCAGATCATTTCGCGACTTCACATGTTGCGAGTTCCTATGTCATATTTCTTTGACTCCTCCAATGTGCAAGTCAGTAAAATACCAATCGCTCGCCATGTGTCCTTTGTCTCCAATGGCCATAATCATTTTGTGACCTCACATATCATGAGTTTGAGGTATTAAAGCACCTCCTTCCTTTGACCTTTTAGTCAATGAAATGATGATCTTTCTGCACATGTCCTTTGGATCCTATGGCTCAGGGCATTTCGCAACTTCACATATCGCGAGTTCAAGTGGTTAGAGAACTTCCTTCCTTTGACCTTCCAGTCAGTGAAGTGATTATCTTTCACCACATGTCCTCTAGATCCTACGATTCAGATATCATCATGATTTCACATTTGACTGAGTTGGTGGATGGCTTAGCCTTATCCTCTTTGTGGTTATACAGGATCCGATGGTTGTTGGTCCTCGACGCTCAGATTCAACATATGAGATTTGATCTCCTCTTCCATGTTCTCCTCCTGTCTGAATTCAAATCTGACAGACATCGAGAATTCGGGATGGGTGATCCAATGATCACTATTCATCCTCCTCCTGAGCTTAGACTTTTGTTCTTTCCATGCCATTATCATTGCACTACCGATCTTGCTATCATCTAAAACCACATATACTCTCGTCGTGTTGATCTTGTCATCAATGAAAAACAAGCATACTCTGCCTTCTGTCTGTAAATATGCCAACATAAATGACCTTTTGAAGCATGTTAAATATCTACTATTCTTTTTCCTTCTTGGCACCTTAAGTAAAACCATGTTTTGAACAAGAGGATTTGGATCTATGTAATTCAAAAATGAATTAAATATCACTTGAGGCTAACAAATTTTAGTTAAGTAGGAAAACTTTATTAAACAAATAATGATAAAGGTTAATATATAATAAATACTAGGTGGGGACCCTGTAAGGTATAAAATCTATTATAATAGCCGGAAAAAAAAATATTGCAGAGAATAATGGTGGAACAACACAATATGTGAAAACACAACACCATAATAATACCTTTATTGATAGGAAACAATGTTCACTTGCCTCTTCGAGGGGGAAACCTCTAGCAGAGTAATTCTCTATTACAGTAATCCTCAAGAAAAAACTTCTCATACCCTCGACTCATATTTATAGTAAATATATCTACCAAAATAAAAATATAGAGGAAGATCTTATAGAAGCATAAGCTTCTATTAGGTCTTCTTACATTTGACTTATTCTTCCTTATTACCAGGCCTTATTAATATTGGCCTTTATTACATGGAAAATATATTATTATACATACATGAGGGGTTAGGGAGGCTATGTCCCTAAAATTCCCTCCTCATTAAAAAACAACTTTGTCCTCAAGTCTTGAGATGAGGACATTGATGCAGAATGGTAGCTTGCTCCCAAGAGGAATCTACTGGAGTTGTATCTTTCCACTATACTAACACTTCCTTGCTTGTGCACTAACGAAGACGACACTCACTTTGGTCCAAGACTGCTTTTGGCTGGAACCAAATGGATCCTTCTTCATCCAACTCAGGAAGGTTGGTTTGAGTTTGTAACTTAATTCCAATCACCTTATTTAAGTAGGAGACATGAAAAATAGGATGGATCTTAGAATGGTTGGGAAAAGGTAACTGATATGCCACATATCCCACATGCTTGAGAAATGTATAAGGGCCATAAAATTTGGGTAACAGTTTCTAGAAATATTCGTCCTTAAGAAAAGTTTGTTTATAACGTTCCCGTCTAAGAACACCTAGTCTCCTTCAGAAAATTGATGTTCAAAGCGACCTTGATCTACTTGTTGCTTCATGTGATTTTGAGCCATGAACAAATTTTCTTTGAGGGTACAAAGAATATCCTCACAAAGTGTAAGAGTTTGGTCAACCACTTGGACCTTTCAGACACTGGGAATGTATGAGAGAACTAAAGGTATATTTTATCCATAAAATTCTTCAAAAGGAGTCATGCAAGTAGTTGTATGGTAAGAAGTGTTGTACCAACATTAAACTTGTGGTAACCATTGAGCCCACTGATTTTGTATTTCAGATGAAAAACACCTCAAATATGTTTCCAAAAACTTATTGACAACTTCACTCTGACCATCAGTCTAGGGATGATAGTTGATGCTGAGATGCAATTGGGTTCCCTGTAGCTTGAACAACTCTTTCCAAAATTTGTTTTTGAAAGTGGGATCTCGATCAAAAACAATAAAATGAGGCATGCCATGAATCTTGAGGACATGATCCATGAAAATTTGAGCCACCATGGATGCAATAAATTGGTGTTGAAGAGAAGAAAAATTAGTATACTTGGAAGGATGATCAACTACCACCATGATGACTGACTGATTTCCCTATTTAAGTAAGTAAACAATGAAATCCATAGATATATCCCTCCAAATAGAAGGTGGAATCGAAAGTGGTAGTAGTGTGTCATGATCTTTGATTGTTTCTCCCTTGTTGTGTTTACAAACATCACATTCTACCACAAAAGTGTGAATGTATTGTTTCATACTATCCCAGTTTGATCATGTATTGTTTGATAATGTTTGACCCAGTCATATTTTTTGGTAAACCCTGACTGCCCAACTATGGGTGCAACATGAAGCAAATGAAGCACTATTTATTTAAGTTGTGATTGTTTACTTAAATACATACAACCTTTGTAGCAAAGCTCATCATTGTACCAAGAGTACCCTGAGAAGATTGGACGATTGGCTTACAATTGTTGATTAGATGAAAAATTTTGCGATATTGTAGCCATTCTTGGAGAACATCTTGGAGCCAATCTGGTACAATGAAAGAGAGGGAAAAAATGGACCCTTCATCTTCATATTTTCTTGAAAGACTGTCAACAACCAAATTTTCATAATCATATCCAAAGAGCTTAGTCACGCATTTTTGTTTCTCTAGGGATGAAGGATGTTTCTCTTGAAAATACTTGAGGCTCTGATGATCTGTTTTAATTCGGAAGAATTTCCCTAATAAATAAGGGTGTCAGAGGTCCACTGCATGCACAATAGCCAAAATTTCATTTTCATATATTGATTGGCCCAAATGTTGCTTTGAAAGTGCTTTACTGGTAGAGGCCAAAAAACAACCATATCGCATAAGGACTGATCTAATTCCTCTCTCGAAAGAATCAAATTCTAGGAAAAAGGTCTTTGTGAAGTCAGGAAGGGCTAGAACATGAGTGGTTCACTTAGCCACTTTCAATTCTTGAAGGGCCTGATCAACCGTGGGAGTCCAAGTGAAATAATTCTTTTTAAGGAGAGAAGTGAGAGGCGTCGCAATCTTTCCATAATTATTAACAAACTTGCGATAATATCATGTTAAGCCCATAAAACCACACAATATTTTGAGAGTCTTTGGTCGAGGCCAATCCTGCATAGCTTCTATATTCTTAAGATCCACCCTGACACCTACCTTTCCAACAATATGACCCAAGTACTTGACTTATGAGACTCTAAAAGAACATTTATATTGTTTGAGGAAACATTGGTGCTGAGAGAGTAGATGAAGAACTTGATCCACATGAGAAATATGGGTTGTCCAAGTTTTACTATAGATCAGAATATCATCAAAGAAAACTAAGACGAAATGATGGAGAAAAGGACAAAAGACATGATTCATGAGGCTTTGGAAAGTAGAGGGAGAATTGCACAAGCCAAGGGCATGACCAAGAACTCATAGTGAACCTTAGGAGTGAAAAATGTAGTCCTAGGTATGCCATCCTCTTTCATATGTATCTGGTGGTATCCAAAATGAAGATCACGTTTAGTAAAGATCTGGGCACCACTTAATTTATCCAAGAGATCATTAATGACATGAATGGGAAATTTATCCTTGATGGTGAGTTTGTTGAGGGAGTGAAAGTTAGGACACATGCACCAAGATCCTTATTTATTAAGTACCATGATGACAGGAGAAGAAAAGGGAATAACATTAGGAAGGATAATGACTGCGATAAGCAATTCTTGAACAATTTTCTGAATTTCATTTTTCTGTGCAAAGAGATGACGATAGGGACAAACATTGGTAGGAAGGTTTTCAGAGATGATGGGAATGGAATGATCATGAATACCATGGGAAGGAGGAAGTCCCTATGGAGTGTAAAAAATACCTTGATGTTTGGAGAGGATGGATTGGAGGTCGGGAGGCACAGAGGATGTCTCAGTGGTGTGAACGGAATGGATTTGTGCAATAATTTCTTAATAACATTTTTTTAGGATATTTTCCATGCGATGGGAGCTGATGATATCAGGGGGAACCTGTTGTGATTCCTTGGAAATTCTAATGTTGACCCTCCTAGTTGAATTACATGGTTAATTCCTTAAAATCCATGAGAATGAGGCCCAAAGTCCTTAGCCATTTGGTACCCAACACAATGTCAGAACCACCCATGTCAATAGAAAACATATGATATTTCATGTGATACTGACCAATTTGGATACACACATTTTCATAGCACACCCCACATTTCATGGACACGCGATTGGAAATCATGCTTTTGTAATGACCCCTCCATTACGACATCAAATAAGTGAGTAAAATAGAGGTAATTCTTTTTTTAACATTACAAAAACTACTACACAGTATGAAAATACTTCAATAATACACATTATATTATCATAATCATCATGTAACAACCCTAGTTGAACAAATGTGAAGGATTATTAAGTAAAAATTTAATTAGGGGATTAATCGTCTTAATATGATATTAATTAAACAGGATAGGTATAATAAAACTAATGAAATAATTATTGATTAACTAATGGTTGCAATTTAATTAATTAATTGATTAATTAAACTACCTATTACATTTAAAAACATGAGTATTAAATTTAATAAATTAATAAGTTATTTAATTAAATTGAAAGGTCACGTACACAACAAGGGGATAAGTTATTAATTGTGGAAGGATAAGATATTAAAGAAAGTGGATAAGGGGCATTAACAGGAAGGGATAATGGGTAATAAATGGGTTAGGTAGGGAGTAAATGAGCGGGGAAGTCGGTGAAGGAGGGATAAGGAAGGGAAGGAGTTGGATGGGAGGTCATTCTACGAAGGTTTGGGGAATGAATTTTGGGGGAGCTCTGGATTTGCGGAGAGAGTGAAGTTGCGGAGTAGGATTGATACAGTGCACTGGAGTTGATAGGGGTTCTGGGCACGGGGGCTAGGATATCCGTTGATATCTTGGAGCTAGGGAGTTACCTAGTTGGTAGGGAGGAACGGTTTTGGGCAGTGTTTTACGGTGCAACAGCGGTCAAGAAGGCATTTGGACAAACAGAGGGTATTTAGCATCAGGTTCAGGTATTTATTTAGAATTATGCATTGTTTTTGTATTAATTTGTTATTAAATTTAT
>ML780780.1:431815-472169 GCA_009831015.1 Picea engelmannii | reverse complement strand
ATTTAATTAATTAATTGATTAATTAAACTACCTATTACATTTAAAAACATGAGTATTAAATTTAATAAATTAATAAGTTATTTAATTAAATTGAAAGGTCACGTACACAACAAGGGGATAAGTTATTAATTGTGGAAGGATAATATATTAAAGAAAGTGGATAAGGGGCATTAACGAGAAGGGATAAGGGGTAATAAATGGGTTAGGTAGGGAGTAAATGAGCAGGGAAGTCGGTGAAGGAGGGATAAGGAAGGGAAGGAGTTGGACGGGAGGTCATTCTACGGAGGTTTGGGGAATGAATTTTGGGGGAGATCTGGATTTGCGAAGAGAGTGAAGTTGTGGAGTAGGATTGATACAGTGCACCAGAGTTGCTGGGGGTTTTGGGCACGGGGGCCAGGATATCCATTGATATCCTGGAGCTAGGGAGTTACCTAGTTGGTAGGGAGGAACGGTTTTGGGCAGTGTTTTACGGTGCATCAGTGGTCAAGAAGGCGTTTGGGAAAATAGAGGGTATTTAGCATCAGGTTCAGGTATTTATTTAGAATTATGCATTGTTTTTGTATTAATTTGTTATTAAATTTATTATTGATTGTTAAATTTACATGCGTACGTGTTAAAATATTATGGAATTATTGAACTTTCATAAACCCACTAGAAATTACTGTCTTGTTGTAGAATTACTAGATGTTAAATTAAATTAGGCTCCTACACATCATAGCACGAGGACAAGCAAAATTTATCATCACTTACAGCCAATAGAATAATGTCATTTCTAGCAATAACAAGATGTCTACCCGTCCAACCTACCTGTAAGGTTAGGAACTTCAAGACACATAATCAATGCTCAAATCTAGGATTCATCTAATTGATTTTGACAATTTAAGGTCTCACGACTAGCGATTGTTTTAAATAACAAGGAGATATCTAGTTCCCTTAACCATAATCATACTCCGAAATTTCATGGTTGAATCAACAACAATACCCTTCATAAATTCTTTAAATACAGAGTATAATATACTACTATTTAACAATCATTAAAGAAAATTTCTTGTGTACTAAGAAATAAAAATTTATAACACTTATCAAGAAACATAACAATAATTTCCACTTAAAATCCACTCATAATTTTTCTAGACAGAAGGTACTACACTTTTCAAAATCCTATCGGAAAATAAACAATTTCATTTAATTCAGGACCCTAACACCAAGAGTCAACAACAAGTCTTAATCAATAGATATTGAGTAATCATTTTGATATATAAAAGCAAACATGATGTATAATTGACATGATTAGTTGATCTCCTTAAGTCTCGTAATGGTTTCAACACATAACAATCGTAATGGTTTCAACACGGATTAGAAATTTTTACAGTGGATCAAAATATTAAAAATTAGAAACAACACAAATTGTAGCGACAAAATTATACAATGATTAATAATTTTCAACATAGTGGTTGTGATTTGAGTTGGCACCAAATCAATAAATTTATCATTTCAGAAGATGCAAATAGATTTGGCAATGAATCAATAATGTTCTAATGACATGAACTACAAATAGATTTGGCAGCAATTCATTTTTTTTTTATTTTTTTCAATTATAGGAGACGCAATATGATTTGGCAGTGAATCAAATAATGTTCTAATGACAAGAGCTAGAAATAGATTTGGCAGCAATCCGATATTTTTTTTTTCAATTACAGGAGTTTCAATATGATTTGGCAGCGAATCAAATAATGTTCTAATGACAGGAGCTAAAAATAGATTTGACAATGATTCAATATCTTTTTCAATTACAGGAGTTGCAATATGATTTGGCAGTGAATCAAATAATGTTCTAATGACATGAGCTTCAAACATATTTGGCTGCGATTCAATTTTTTTGTTTTTTCGATTAAAGGAGCTGCAATATATTTTGGCAACAAATCAAATAATTTTGTTCTAAATCTTTGGTTAGATGATGATTCTCCAACTCATTGCAATTCGAACCAAAATGTTAACCATTTGCAATGACAATATCAAATTATAAATTCAGATCTACACTTTAAATTGGTAGTGGTCATACCAATCCAAGAATCATATTATGGGGAGAGTTGATGGCGTCAAACCAAATTTAGTTTAGGATTAGCAAAATATTTTACAGTGACCCCAAAAATTTTAGTTCCCATCATACAAACTAAATAATCAACAATAAAAAGAAACATCAATTCTCCTATTATACATATTTTTGCAACGACCAACTAATTTCCAAATTTTTGTAATTGCGAAAACATTTTAAAATACCGCACGACATTCAAATTTTGGAATTGAGAAATAATTTTAAAAGACCATACAAAATTATGTGTTTTCAGATCTATAATAACTTGACAATGACCTTGCGCATTTCTAAATTTAGAATTGCAAATAAATTTTAGAACGAAACTACAATTTCAACTTCAATTGTAATTTATTTAACAATAGCTATATAATTTTTTAGTTTACATAAATTGCTAATTATTTGCAATGACTATGACGAATTCTAAATTCCGGATTCACCCATAATTCACAATGAGCAATTAGTTATCATAAAAACAAGGTCTGTAATTTAATTGACAATGAATAAGAAATTTGAATTTAGAGGTGGTAACTTAATTTGGAAGGTGAATTTTACACTGCCCATACAAATCTATTTTTTTCAAGAATACAAAGAACTTTGCAGCGACCCGATGAAGTTTTAGGTTCCATAGAACAACAACAATTGCAACAATTTTATTAAGATCAAATCTCCATGTGGTTTAAAAAAATTTTCCAATGACTACACAAATTCTAAATTCCTGGATTGATAATAGATTAAAAGAAAACATATGAAATTCTAAACTCAAGATTTACAAATAAATGACAGTGAACAATTAAATATTAGAATCGGGGACAAAACGTTCAATTGGTAGCAAAAGGAGGAAATTTGAAATTCCTAGGTTGCAATTAAGTTGGAATCTTTCAAGAGGCACAAAAATTGTGTTCTTGCCGTTTAATTGGGCAACAAACTACCATTTTTATTTCACAAGCAATTAAAAACTGGGGTGATAAAAACAAATTCATATTCACAATTTGAAATAAAATATAATCGTTTCTTTAGAAATGCAAGTGTCTGGAAGGCATCCATATAAATTCAAATTCCAAGAGTTGTATTTTAATTTGACAGAAATAACTTAATGTCTGAAATTTATGTTTATAACATAAAATGGAAATGAACAAACTTAATCCTAATTACAAATCACTCTCTTTAGAAATTTTAAAATCAAAATAAAATATCATAACCATTAAAGATGGAGAATTGAGGAAGTTCATCAATGCCTTGCATTCCTTCTTTGTTCCCACTTGCTAATCAGTGAGACTTCACCGATACCTCCCAACAAATTCTAGGGGTACTCTTCTTCCCCCTTATCCCCCCGAGCCACAAAGAGACCACACACAAGAAACCAATAAACAATAGTTTCAAGGCTTGCCTCGCAAGGTAGAGCTTCCACTCTTCCTACAATCTTGGTATCCCAACTCTCACAAGTAAAATACAGTCAAAACCATTTTGGAAACCTAACTTTACCAAGAAAAAGTGTGATCCATTTCCCTTCTACACCATTTGCTTTATAGACATTTCCTCACTAACACATGTCCACATGCACAATTAATTAACTTTTTAATTAATTAAATTAGGATTATTCACCCACACACTTGTCACACTCTCCCCAAGTTTCACAAGTAATTACCAATTTTATTTTATTTAAAAAGTCAAATTCCCTCACATTCCCCAATGTGTTCCTATTTTTGCTCTTAGTTGTCCCTTTATTCCCCAGATTCTCATTTAATGAGTGTCTCCTAACTAGATATTAGTTAGATTTGGAATATGAGTCTTCTTCTAGTTAGACTAGTGGTAGCTTGACTCTAGATACCATTCTATGTGTACACCTATTCTCTCATATTTTATTTCTTTCTATTTTAAAAATCCCCTTTAATATTTTCATGCACACATGTGTATTGCATCCAATCTTTAGATTTTTCTCACTTTTTCCTTAAATTAATTTATCTCTATTCTTTTATTTTATTTAATATTTTAATTTAGTCCCCTAACTAAACTTAGACTTAGGCTTAGTCTTAGAATTAGGCTTACACTTTTATTGGGATTTATGATTAATAAATTGATTGTTTAATTAATTATTTTAATCTGACAAGGTCTAATCAATTCTATCTGTTCTAGGCCACCTAGATTTATTGACTCATGTTTTTAATTATACGATGTGTCCTTAAAGACACACCTCCATGCTCTTAGGGTGTCACTTGCCTTTGACTGGTTTTGGAAGTTTGTTTGCCCCTTGGAGTCAATACTGCACTTGGTTGAACTTGTGAGAGACTAAGGGATTCTAAGGATTAAGTACTCCACATTATTGCATTCTCTTTAGAAATCTTCATGAGCGACTATCTCAGTCTGCCCTCATGACATATTGCACCTCTTGAACTAGGTAATCGTTAACCTACCATTATATCCATGGTGGGAGTGCTAGTAGGCTATGATAGGGACACTTCCACACCTCTCCATCAATGTCTGTTTTTTTTGCATGTGCTAGGGACCTAACCTACCTAACCCCTCAAATGGGTAGAATAATATATTTCCATATAATAAAGGTAAATATTAATAAGGCCTAGCAATAAGGAGGAATAATTCAAATGTAAGAAAACCTAATAGAAGCTTTTGCTTCTAGAAGGATCTTCCACTAGATTGTTCTTTTGGATAGATAGATTTTGTATCAATAGGAATAGAGGGTATGAGAAGTTTTGTATTGGATATTATTATAATAGAGCTCTGCTATGTTGGAGGTTTCCCCATCGAAGACGCAAGTGAACATTTCTCTCAGTCATAAAAGTGCTCTTTCCGGTGTTATTCTGGTATTATTTTGGTGTTTTCTGGTTATATCATTGTTTATCTTCCATTTCTAGACAATTTTTTTTTTCTGCACACTATTTTATATCTGGAATATTACAAGTGGTATCAAAGCACCTACCTCAACAGAAAATTGTGGGTTAATTGTTTTTAAGCATAGAGACTTATTCTGGCATCTTTAAGCTACATAGATCTATCGTTAGGCACATAAACCATTGGCGCCGACCTATCGGCCCTCGGGCCGAGATCCTCTCTCAGGATCGTTTGGATTCTCCTTTGAGTCGAATCGGCTCTTTCAATTCCCTGTTGGAATCTCCAGTTTATCGATCCACAGGTCCCTTCTCTAGGAGACACGTGTCCACTTGTCAATCACGCCGGCCCCACCTTATAGTTATGCCATGTGTCCACACTCTTGCCTCGGCTCTTAGCACTTCACGACTTCTGCAGTCGAGACGAGGTCCTCTCAATATTTGAACCTTCGAATGTAGGATGTGCGATGAGGCTATGATCCAACGACCCTCCCTTGACCTAGATCCTACGATTTTCTTCACTCCTCGTGATTTCGCGACTTCGCGACTTGGAGAACCCAACTCTTGGGCCCTCACCCTGCGAACTTCTAAGTTCACGAGACCCAAATCCTGTATCTCTTCGACACTTCGTCGAATCTGCGATTGTTGCCACCTATCCTCCTCATATGGATGGCTGCGATTCTCTCGCGACTTCGCCACTCGTGACTTGGAGCACCCAAATTATGGACTCTCACCTTGCGAACCTCCGAGTTCATGAGATCCCTAGATCTTTGCCATCTTTCCTCCTCAAATGGACGGTCCCGATCTTCTAGCGACTTCACCAATCGTGAAGTCAAAGGACACCCCTTTCTGACCTTCGATGTCTGAATCCCCAATAGAGAGGATCTTGTGACACGTGTCCTTCCAATCGGATGGCTCAGATTTCCTCGGGACTTCGCTACTCGCAAAATCAAGATGCTCACCTCTGTGAGTCCCGGTGCCCGAATATCCGAAATGGATGATTCCGTGACATGTGTCCTCCCTTAGATTCTTTGACAAATTCATGATTTCTAATTTCAAGTGCCTGTACTCTCGTCCTCCAGAACCCCGAACTCCCGAATGTCGATATCCCGATACGAACTCCTTCTCGAGACTTTTTCTTCTGCTTCTTTTTTCATGAGGTTTTAAACCTCGTGCAACTCTCGACAGATCCCACGACTATCGGTTGTTTAGAACAAGATCTGATGGCTCAGACCTGTCTTCCCCTGCACATTTCCTACACTGCCTCCTAGACACGAATCCATGGTCCATATTCTCTCGGCTGATCCAACGGTAGCTGTTGCTCCTCCCGAACTTTGGCGCTTTCTTCCTAGAGTTGGAAGAATTTCAAATTTTCAAAGGCCTCGACCTTTGTTCATCTTCCCTACAAACTCTTCACCTTGAGTCTCGCCTGTGTTCTCAAAGATGCTACTCCCCCTGAGCTTTAGAGACTCTAAACTCTCCCAAAGAGTCCTTTCACTTTTGCACTCCTTCCATCTATGGCTTTGTGAACCGAAAGCACTACTCCTCCTGAGCTTATCCTTCGAATCCTCAAGGGTTTCTGTGACTTTTTTACCTCTGCAGAGTCTTTTCACACAAAGTGCTACTCCTTCTGAACTTTCCTACTCCTCAGGCCTTAAGGAAATAAATCCTTCTTCCTTTCTCCTGTAGATGGAGAATTTGGATGCCCTCCTAGCTATCCCCTGCTCAAGAAACCTCTTGCTGAGTGTTTTAGGGTGTTTAGAAAACCTACAAAGATCCTTCAGTGGATTCTTCTCCAAATTCAGAACTCACACAGAGTTCTCTACTTGTGCCTATCCGCAATTCAGAACTATCACAGAGTTCTCTACTTGTGCTTTTCACGTGAGGTTTTAAACCTCATGAAACTCTCAATAGATCCAACGGTTGTCGTTTGTTTAGACCAAGATCCGATGAATCAAACCTATCTTCCCCTGCACCTTTCCTACACTGCCTCTTGGACACGAATCCACGGTCCAGATTCTCTCAGCTGATCCGACGGTAGTTGTTGCTCCTCCCGAACTTTGGCGCTTTCTTCCTAGACTTGGAAGAATTTCAAATTTTCAAAGGCCTCGACCTTTGTTCATCTTCCCTGCAAACTCTTCACCTTGAGTCTTGCCTGCGTTCTCAAAGATGCTACTCCTCCTGAGCTTTAGAGACTCTGAACTCTCCCAAAAAGTCCTTTCACTTCTGCACTCCTTGCAGCTATGGATTTGTGCACTGAAAGAACTACTCCTCCTGAGCTTATCCTTCGAATCCTCAAGGGATTATGTGACTTCTACGCCTCTGCAAAGTCTGTGCACACAAAGTGGTACTCCTTCTGAACTTTCCTGCTCCTCAAGCCTTAAGGAAATAAATCCTTCTTCCTTTCTCCTGTAGATGGAGAATTTGGATACCCTCCTGGCTATCCCCTGCTCAATAAACCTCTTGCTGAGTGTTTCAGGGTGTTTAGAAACCCTACGAAGATCCTTCAGTGGATTCTTCTCCAAATTCATAACTCACACAGAGTTCTCTACCTATGCCTATCTGCACATCTACTCAATGCCCACCTAGCAGAGTATCTTCTTACAGAACATCCAACAGTTTTGTCCTCTCCTGTGCACACTATGCACCTGCTCAATGCCCTCCTGGAAGAGCTCTCAAAATCCTTAGTGATTCTAGTTCTCCTTGAACTCACAACAGAGTTCTTCTATGTACTCCTTGCACTAATTCAATGCCCACCTGGCAGAGCTTTACAGAACTCAAAGAGAGTTTATGTCTGCAACTATGTTCATCTCCACGGTTTTTCCTCCTGAGGTGTTCAGTAACCTCAAAGGTCTTCCTTTGATTTAATGACTTTAGCTTCTATCCCCACCTGACACGTCTTTGTCTAAATCCGCAGAATTCAAAAGTGCTTCTGTGCACTGGTATTCAAAGACCGCAGTGCTCTCTCACGCCCTCCTGGCATGAAACCACAAAGAACCACTCAAGCCTGAAATTGAAACAACTCCCTACAAATTTCTAGCATACATCTACAACATAAACATGAACACTCAAAGACATTCACACAACACATACAATATGTAGTAAAAACTGCTCTAGTTTGTATTAATAAAAATGCCTCTTTTTTACAAGGTGTTCTGAGCACGAACTTTAACAGAGTCTTGGCTCTTTCTCTTTTGCTCTCTCGACTTACTCTAACTTAATCCCCTATTACAAAATGAGATCGAAATTGATCTTTTACAAGAGGGGGCTCTTCAAGCTCTTCCCTCCAATCTACCTACCTTATTCAATTACATTGAATGGGTTATCTAGTCCAGAATCAGATCTAGATCTTAGCCTTCAAACATTAAAGGCCTACCTATTCTAATGCCTGCACAAAGGCACGACTTCACGGCTCAACAACCTAAAACATTAAACTACATTCAATTTCAAAATTGAAGACGAGGGTTGTGCCTCTCTTCAGCCTTGAGTGCATGCACTTACATGGATAGCTAATGTGGAGAGATGCTCCTGCATCATACTCCTCAGCTAAAAAATTCATGAGCTCCTACTCATGAGCTTCCCCTCTCAGCTTTGGAAATCCTCCTAGATCCCAAACAAATTTCTGGAGTTGTTAATCTTCTCCATCTCCCTACTGCTTCTATTGCTGCGCTGCTGCTTCTTCTTCTACATCTCTTCTCATCTTTTCCTTGCTGGAAGTATCTGTTGACCCTAATATCATCTCCCTTATCTCCTCGATCACTTCGTCTAGCTGCTCTAGTGGTTGGCCCTGTTCATGCAGTCTCCTCGACTGCAAAAATTTTCTGTAGTCTAGTAGATTGCAATGATCTCCCATGCCTACTTCATCAGTTGCTTCCAACTTCCCCTATTGGATGTGCACACTCTGCACTTTCACCCTCTCTTCCAGTGCTTCAATTTTCTCATAAATATCAACCAAACTAATGTTGTATGCTTCTTCTTCTTATTCCGCAAACTCCCATGTTCCAGTCCTTTGAGCTACCTGGCCAAAAGTATTGAGCCAGTCCTCAGAATGCTCATTCTCTTCTTCTTCTGCTTGGGAAGTCTCAAATACCTTCTCTAAATCTTCGTTGACAGTCTTAGCTGGATGTCTTTCTCTTGTTGTTGCTTCTTCATCTGCAACACAGACTTTGGCCTCCTCTAGGCTAAGTGGTAGGAATATCCCAATTCCCCCAATCATTAGAAGGCTCCTCTGATCCTCCTCTTCTGTCAGTTGCATCTGCTGATATGACTCTAACTCTAATATGTCATTTTTTATTTAAGTAAACAGTCACAAATTAAATCCATGGTGCTTTTTGAGCTTCATGCTACTCCCACAGCTGGGCATTGAGGGGTTTCCAAAACCTATGGCTGGGTCAAACATTCTTTTTTTGGGATGGTATGAAAAAGGAAGTTCCCACTTTTGTAGCAGAATTTTATGTTTGTCAATGCAACAAAGGAAAACCATCAGACCTCCTGGCACACTCCAACCACTTCTGATTCCACCCATTGTTTGGAGGGACATCTCTATGGATTTTATTGTGGGATTACCTAAATCAGGAAATAATCTCGTCATCATGGTGGTTGTGGATTTTCTTTCCAAGTATGATCATTTATGTTCTATTCAACACCCATTTACCGCATCAACTGTGGCTCAATTTTTCATGGATCATATCTTCAAGCTTCATGGGATGGCTCATTCTATTGTTTCTGATCGAGATACAACTTTCACCACCAATTTTTGGCAAGAAATGTTCAGACTCCTGGGCACCCAATTGCATCTCAACACCACCTATCATCCCCAGACTGATGGTCAAACTAAAGTTGTCATAAGTGTTTGGAGACTTATTTGAGGTGTTTTTCCTCTGAAAGGAAAAATCAATGGGCTCAATGGTCAAAATTAGATGAATGGTGGTAAAACACTTCTTACCATACAAATACTCACATGACTCCTTTTGAAGCAGTATATGGATGAAAGGCACCTTCAGTTCTCTCCTACATGCCATGTGTATCGAAGGTCCAGGTGGTTGACCAAACACTTACAATTCACGAGGCTATTCTTTCGTACCCTAAAAGAGAACTTGTTCATGGTTCAGAAATGCATGAAGAATCAAGCTGATCAAGGTAGCTCAGAATGGAAATTTGCTAAAGGAGACCAAGTATTTTGTCAGTTGCAACCTTAGAAGAAAACTTCACTCAAGGTTGAACAATGTTAGAAACTAGCACCCAAATTTTAGGGTCCTTATATAGTTCTAAAGCGTGTTGGACAGGTGGCCTATCAGTCAGATTTACCCAATCATTCCAAAGTCCATCATGTTTTTCATGTCTCTTTCTTAAATAAGGTTATTGGAACTAAGTGCCAAACTCAAACCAAATTTCCCAAGTTGGATGAAGAAGGATCCATCTGGTTGTATCCAAAAACATTTTCGGAATAGCGAGAGCATCATATTCATCAACGTACCATCAAGGAAGTGTTATTTCAGTGGAAAGATACAACTCTAGTAGATGCCACCTGAGATCCCTCTAACATTTTGCAACAATTTCCTCGTCTCAAGCCTTGAGGACAAGGCTAATTCTAAGGGGGAGGAAATTTTAGGGACCAAACCTACCTAACCCCTCAAGTGGGTAGAACAATATATTTCCATGTAATAAAGGTCAATATTAATAAGGGCTAGCAATAAGGAGGAATAAGTTAAATGTAACAAGACCTAATAGAATCTTTTTCTTCTAGAAGGATCTTCCTCTATATTGTTCTTTTGGATAGATAGATTTAGTATAAATAGGAATAGAGGGTATGAGAAGTTTTTTCTTGGATACTATTCTAATAGAGATCTGCTCTGCTGGAGGTTTCCCCCTCAAGCAAGCAAGTGAACATTGCTTTCATTCATCAAAGTTCTCTTTCTAGGTATTATTTTGGGTATTATTGTGGTGTTCTCATGGTTATATCATTGTTTATCTGCCATTTCTATCTAATTATTTATGTTCTGCATACTATTTTATATCTGGAATATTATAACATGGTACCTCTACTCCTTATGTGAGTCAGATTAGCAAGCATCGTCAAGATTACATCCACTAACAAAAATAGTATCAATAATATATATACATAATCATACCGAAAAAAATCATCTATCATATGTTCATAAAATGAAATAATCAAACAAATACAATCCACTCCCTGACTCAATCCAGAGTCCAAGGAAGTCCATTGATGCCATTAACATCCATAACCTATCATGTTCCATGCACACTCAGGAAAATTCATCAATAACATCTGCCAATATGTATACATCAGTGCAACAATAAGTCACAACACAACATCACCATCATATGTAACACATAATCAAAACTAAATCATAATATATCATAACCAGATCACTTGTACACAAGTGTCCTCAAATAATATGTCAATAAAAGTATGCTCAATAGAGAGGGATGTTACATACACCCTCTATTGTTTTAAACTTCATCCTAAACTTTGTACAGTATATAAATGCAAGTAAATAAAAGTATCTGACGTAGAGATATATGTATAATCTATCAAAAAAGTAAGGAAATTGTTGATGCATCTCATATGCGTCCTCCCAGGTAGTTGAGTGTAGACTATAGGTATCCCACTAGATCTTGACCTGATCGAATATTTGACATTGTAGTTGTCGAATAAAATGGTATAGAATGTGGATTGGCTCCACCATGAAAGCACCCTCATCTAACACGTGAAAAGAACTCATGTCAATAACATGTGAAGGATCACTAATATAATGTCTCAATATAGATACATGAAATACATCGTTGATATGCCTCAAAGAATCAAGAAAGGCTAGTCAATAATCCATGGGTCCTTTCTTTTCCACAACCTCGAAAGGTCCCAGAAACCTAGGAGAGAGTTTGGAACCCTTTCCAAACTTGATTGAACTCTTGTGCGGTTTCACCCACAAGAAAACTTTGTCTCCAACTTCATAATTGCGGTCAACGTGATGCACATCGATATAACTCTTCTTCCAATATTGTTCTTATTTAATCATCTATCTTATTGATTGCATATATTATTCCATTTCTTGAATCACTTATTGTCTTACCAGGACCCTATCCTCAAGTCGATCCCAACTCGACATCATCTGACACAGTCACCCATAAAGAAACTCAAACAGTTCCATCTTAATGGTACTCTGATAGTTGTTGTTGTATGAAAATTCTACTAGTGGAAATAAATATTCCCAATGTTTATGTTGTTCCATTACATACATACGCAACATATCCTCCAAAATATGGTTCATTCTTTTTGTTTTTCAATATGTCTTTGGGTGATATGTTGTACTAAAGTTCAATTTTGTTCCAAAATCCTCTTATAAAATGGTCCAAAACCATCTTGTAAACATCGATCCTCGATTGGATATGATCCTTCTGGGTACTCCATGTAACCTCACAATCTTGTTAACAAACAACTTGGCTACATGTGGTGCCTGATACATCGTACGCACTTGAATAAAGTGTACACTCTTCGTCAGAGTGTCAACTACCACAAAAATCGAGTCGTGTCTCCTTACCATCAGTGAAAATCCAAAAATCAAATTCCATCCAAATGACTTCTCATTTCGATTCAGGAATAACGTGTGGTTATAAAAATCCTACTGGATGTCTATTTTCATCCTTCATTTGCTGACATTCTAGACATCTCGCCACATAGCCAACTATTTATGCTTTCATTCCCTTCCAGAAGAATAAAGTATTAAGGTATGCCTTCATCTTCGTGAATCTCGAATGAGACATGTACACTATTGTATGAGCTTCCCTCAAGATCAACAAAATTCTTAATTCGTTGTTAGTTGGTATGTAAATTATTCTGTTAACTATCAACAATCCATCTTTGTCTAAAGAATAACCTTCAAAATTCGGTACCATCATGGTATTTTGTCCAATATTATCCTTAACTTCTTTATATGAGTCACCATCAATATGTAAAGTTAGAATATTTTCTCGAAGATTCATCTTAAGAGGTATTACCGAGAATATGCGTGGTCTCCAACTCAATACATATGCCATTGTGTTCATCGTTCCTTTAATGTAATTAATCTCAAATTCATATTCTCTAAGTAATTTTGACCAATGCCTCTATCGCATGTTCATTTCATTCTGCGTAAATATATGTTGCAATACACAATGATCTGTGTTTAATTCTAATTTATGTCCAATCATATAATGTATCCAAACTCTCAAGGTATATACAATTGCTAATAATTCCAAGTCATACGTTGCATAGTTTTCTTCATGCATTCCCAATTTCTCTGAAATGTAAGTGATTACTCGACTATCTTGCATCAAAACTCCGCCTAAAAATTCCTTGGATGTGCCTGTGCATACCAATAATTCCTCGTCCATGTTGGGGACTTTTAGTATTGGTGTTATATTCAACAACTCCTTAATCTTTTGAAATTCTTCCGCTCATTTCTTTGTCCAAACACACTTCTTGTTTCTCTTTTACAACTCCATGATCGGATTTTCTATCTTCGAAAAACCTTCGACGAATCGTGGGTAATATCCCACTAAAACCATAAATATGTGTACTTGATGTACTTTGGTCAGTGATGGCCATTCCATAATAGCCTCTAATTTCACTGGATCCACAACAATACCTTCACCATATATGATATGTCCCAAATAATGAATCTTCGATTGGTAAAAAGAACATTACTATATCCTCTCGTACAATTTGTTTTCTCATAGACATTATAGGACCAATATTAAATGTTCATCATGCTCATCTTTCGTCCGAGAATAAATCACTATGTCATCAATAAAGACTTCAACAAACTTATTCAATTTGTTATAACCCTAAATTTATCTACACATGCATGCCTAGTCTTTGGCCCTCTTACTTGCATTTTTTTCCAAGCCATCACTGAGTTGCTCTTCTAAAAAACCCATTTTTTGAATATGTACATTCCCTTCACCAATATTTTCCACGTGCATACACTTTCCGCACCACTACACCCTGCGTACGTTCACATGCCTCACCACTACAGCCCACGTATACTTGCAAAAGTTGCAAACAATAAAAAGTTCAAAGAAATTCGTTGAGATTACGGGCTATTGGGTAGTTTCCCAACTAGTCCACCACCTATAGCCTGTCACCCAACCGAATAACCATTATTTTCCCATATAAAAGGAGGTGTTGGGGTCTCATTTTACATCTAGACATAATAACAGTGAAAATCTTCCCATTTCACATCCCCTTCTTGCCCCAAGTAATTGTAGCCCTTTTGTGAGAACTACCTCTGCATTTCCCAATTAGCACTTCTTCCTCCATCCAAAACCCATTCACTTCCCAAGAAGAGATCTGAAGGTTCAGAGGAGAAACCATATAGTGGTGCACTTGGAGCTTGGTGAAGAGGAGCCTGAACCAGGTTCATGGAGCAGTTGTCAGCTTTGGCTGTAAAAGTTATAATCATCGAGTTATCAATAAAAGAAGTACTTTTATTGTCCCAAATCATGTTGTATTGAATTCTTTTAATGGATTATGTTCTAACATATAACCCTAATTTGCATATGAATTTCATGCTTGTAGATTTTTTTTTTTCTATCTTTGAATGCAATCCAACCTTGGGAGGAGGCATGCAGTCAACAAATCTTACAAGTGTGAGAGGATCATCACCGGATGTAGAGAAGACGTATAGTTACCCGATCCTTCTTATCTTTTATTTCCTTGTATGAGTTTTGGGCATTTTTGCGATAGTTAGAGAAGTAGTTGAATTTTAGATAATTGTTGATCTTCCTACATTCTGAACCCTAGTGTAGTCATAGGGGGGTTTTCCTTCTAGCAGAAGTGGTGACCATACTAGGGAAGCCTCCAGGGTTTTAGGGGATTTTTTTTTTGGATGTTTGATTGGTTTTTTACCTTTCGAGTTTCTTTTTGAGTCTACTAAGTCTTTTAAGGGGTCTTGTCACCTTTTTCTGCCATACCAATTCTCCCTGCCCTATCAGTTAGTCTATTTTATTCCTTTTTGATTAAGTGTAGAGGTGCACGTGCCCTACAATGGGTCAGCCCGCGTACATACGTAGGCTGCTGAAACAACAATAGAATACCTGGTTCAAGAAACTGTTTTTGAAAAAGAGGTAGCCAACCTCTTTCATGTTCGAGGTTTTACTTCTCAAGGTTTCTTAACATATTTCAGAGTCTCTGTTTTTACAATCATAGTTTGGGTTAGATTTTAGTTTTCTTTTTCTTTTTGAAGTTTCTTTTGTTTACTTCTGAAAGGGTTTTAAGGGAGTCTTGGAATATTTGATTGGCCTCTTTTGTGTCTTTAGGAACTCCCTGGAATCCACAATAGGTCATAGGTCTATTTCAATCTAGTCTTGTAGTTATTTTTATCCTTCTCATTTTCTTTAAACAAAAGAGAAAAAGGTTTATTTCAAGTTTATTTCTGTTTGAAGCATTTTCAAAAAAAGAAAAAGATTTTTCTTTCTTAGTTTGGTAAAGTAGTTGGAGTTAGTTATTTTACTTGATAGGAAAAAGAGTTCATTTTTTAAGTTCTTTACTGATTTATTATAACTTAAGTATCTCATAGTCGAGTGAAATTTCATTTTAGGTCTTATTTTTAAATATCTTGAAAAAGTTATTTATGAAAAAGTTGGTTACAAGGAGCTAGTTGTAAATATTTAATTTTCACTAAAAGTATTTTTTCTTTCAGAGTTTCATTTATTTCTCCTCTTTTCATATCTCATTAAACATCACTAGTTTCAACACCATATTCTTTGAGTTAAAACAAGCCATTTAAAAGAAACATTAAATTTAAAATTAATTAGGTTGGAGAGGAAATTCTTCAAGGCTTTCAAAAAAACGTTGTAGTCAAAAATAGGAATTGTAAAATTCCAGTGACGTGAAATTTATTCTAGACCCCCCTCTAACATAGGGGATAAACATGAGGTCGTGTGAGGAAAGGAAGCATAGATAACCTCTCCAAAGATGGACTAAATGTAGTGGGGAACGCATATTGAGGATCTGTCGTGGGATACTATCACTCGCATTTTCCTACAGAACTTCATGGACCTCAAATCCATTCAAGATCCTTAGTTGTCTTCCGAACCACTTGCTTTCGATACCTTCGTTAGGTTTAAGAATTATTATCCTACTCATTACGGTCCACCCGACTGTCGACTATACCTGCCTAGTGACTGTTTGCGAGCTGGTAGTTTAGTTTCCTTTATTATAGGGACTTACACAGGTGACTTCAGGGATATACCATGGTACCTAGGGTATATGTCGAGTCATAATTTGCAGATTATACCTGAAGGGTTCTTTCATGTTCAATTTTCACTAGCACTGGTAAGTTTCTCTAGTGTTGGCTGGCGTAACTGTCCTTCCAACTAGATAGTGGTTTGCTTGGTTTATCTTACAGGATTTTTCCTAGTGTGTGGTTGGTTTTAAATGTTAGTTAAAGCCTTACTGTTTCGTTGATATTTTCACAAGGTGGAAGATCGAGAGCTCTGTCAGTCGCAAAGGCTTTAGGGCCTGTGGTTGGTTGCATTATATCCACCACCTCCACTGTTATGGTGAAGACTTGACAAAAAAGGGTCATTCGAAGCTACCAGGCCACGGGAAACTATGCCCGAGCCAGTTGCGAGAGGTGATTACTCGAATCCGAAGGAACCTATTGTTTCTAACCTTGGAGAAAAATCTCTCAGGCTAGTCAACCCTCCGATCACTAACTTGTCAACGCCAATATTGATACAAGTTGTCCCTCCGAGGTTGACACCTTACGAGTGTAAGATAATATTACAAGAAGATATGGAATAAAATGTTTCTACTTCATCCAGGAGTCCTCATACTCTCGTTTCGGCTACTACAATAGGGGGTATGTTGCATCCTGACCCACCTTCGTCGGTCCGGACCACAGTGGTCTTGACCCCCTATACCTCGGGCAGTGATATGATACCTTCAATGGAAATGACCACTTCCCTATTCACGTAGAGTACGACAGGCCCTCCATTTTCATATGGAAAGCTCGACTTTGATTGAAACTTTGTCCTTACCTAATCCACCCTTGAGGCCATGGGTTTGGGGGCAGGGATCTTAGACACTCCTTTGCAAGGGTCCATTGTGGGAACTTCAGTCCCCTTTAATGTTATCCCTTATGGTGGGGGTCATATACCTCCTCCATCCCCCTCGCTCAGTGGTGCTTTCTAGTAACCCATTGGGCCAAGTGCTAACTACATATTTTTTGGAGAAGTAAGTTTAAGACCTTCTTCTTACACTACATCGATGGGATCCATGTCGTTCTCTTTGTTGAACACATTTGGTAATAACACTTTTTCTTTGGTTGTCATATTGGTCGGGGGAAACCCTGGTTTTGGACAACAAAATCTTCTACAGGGTAATATTCCTACATAGGGGAAAGTACATGAGTTTTCTCCTCACAAGGACTTTGGAATCTTTAGCAGGGATTAGTTCCCTCATAGGGGATTCTTGTCAGAGGAAACCATTTCCATGGTCAATGGAACCCCAAGAAAGGCTCAGTACCTATGCCGGTCATATTGGTTGGGGGTAATCCCTTCCAGAATATTTCGAGAACAACACAGGGAGAAATCCCCACCCAACCCTTGTCGTCCAATTACAGGAATCAACTGATGATATCCCAAAAAACACAATTTACATATGCTGTTCAAGGCCATGGTGTCTACCAAAACCCTAGCCAACAACCCAACTTTTCATGGAAACCTTGTGCCAGTCAAACCCCACACCCTCTTTTTCTTGTACATAGTACCCAACCCAAACTACCATTTCTAGCAATGTTACATATACCATAATTTTCAAGGTTTCTTAATGGCCTGATTTGTCATGATCCACATTGGCCCCCATGTCGACTAAGTTTCCCTTGAATAATCCAAAATTTGAATGCAAGACTGGCGAATTCCCGGGTGATCACGTGACAACTTTCCACCTATGGTGATCGTCAAACTCACTGTGAAACGACTCCGTACAGTTGCGCATGTTTCAACGCACTCTTATCAGAGGTGTCGTGAAATTGTACATCGAGCTGAATCGCTCAAGATATTATTACTTTAGTGACTTGGAGATTATCTTCCTAAACCATTTCAAACTACCTGTAAGATACGATGCCAACACCGAATTGTTGGCCAACTTTGAGGAGGCTAAGGCCTATCATATATTAGATTACATCTGATAATCACTGCATCGAAAGAGCTTGATTAAGGTATAGGTCCCACCGGATTTCTTGCCGGAGTGGTTCTTGAAGTCTTTGGTGCCAGTTTTATCTAAGGACATTACAACGTTAGGAGTGTTTTCAGAGTAGGGGGCGATAATGAGAGTGAAACAACTCAAGTTGATATACTCTCATTCTAGGTTACTCTATAATATTTTTCCATATGCATCACAGTCCATCCTAGACAAGGCCAGAAAAAAGTATAGACTACATGTTGATGATATAGTTGGTTCAACATAAGTAAAGTCCATTGATCTGCTTTCAAATAAATTTCAACAATTGTAGATCCAGCAGACAACGACCACCCAGACCTCTGATTTGACTATGCCCCCTACCCAAATGTCTGACATACAGAGTGTGTAGTTGATGAACCCAAAGGCCAAACAACATCCTGAAGGAAAGAAAAAACAACAAAACAAGAAGGTTAAAGGGGATAATAATCCTAAAAAAAATGCTAGTGTGGGAAACAAAGAGAAGAGAAAGTCTAATTATCCATGTAACCTTTGCACGGAGGACCATCTGAATCACCTATTCCCTCGAATTGCGAAGGATCAAAATTTATTGTCATGAAAATAACCTTTTGTGTTGATGAACCCATTTCCACATGTTAAAAATATGACTCAGGCCTCAGCTTCTTCGAGTGCGGATTGGGGCAGTCAACGACCCCCCGCGTCTACGTCAGTCGCGAACGTGTACATGATCAAAGGTGAAACTTGTATACTGACCAAGGCACAGGATTATGGAATGTCAGAATCTACCGAAAAGGATAAAGAAACCAAAAACCCACATGTTCCTCTCCAGATTGAGAAGACATTGGGCGAAACAATTAAACACATCCCCAAAGGTGTGTTCAAGAAAGCTTTGCATAATCCGAATGCAAGGGCCACCCAAAAATACTCTTTGGTGGAGGATTTGGCACAAACCCCTTGTGCTATGTCAGCTTTGGGGGTCCTCCAGAGCTTCCCTTCACAAAGAAAGGCTTTGTTATCTGCCTTGGGATCTTCAGAGACTTGTAATCTGGGACTGATCTTTCTCGATCTGACCAACTTGAAACCTCGTCTCCCTTACTACGTTGCATTTTAGATAGTATTGGCTTACACCATGAAATCGTTTACTCAAAATATCTTCTACACGGTGATTGATAAGGGTGCCTCGACTTGAGTGATGTCATTGGCATATTGGAAGGCGATAGGATAACCTGTCTTGTCTTTGTCGCCTACATTTATTACTTCTTTCGATGCTCATTCACTCAGAGCACATGGAATCATCCCTTCTTTCCCTTTGCAGTTAGGAGGGAATACCATGTGCGTCGAAGTTGAAGTGGTCGATGCACCTCTCGACTACAACCTTCTGTAAGGAAGGAATTGGACCTATGTAATGCATGTAGTGGTTACCATATTTTTTTGGGTCTTGTTGTTTCCACATGAGGGTTGAATTGTGATCATTAACCAGTTGTCCTTCTCCCATCCTGACCCTTCATTGGGGCAAATCCACGGTCTCGATGATTGATAACCCTCAACTCGACACTGGAAACATAGGGGTTGGTTTGTGCTCATCATTGATGGGTACTTTCGATTACCTTCCTCCTTCAAGCGATGTCAAGTTTATATCGGCTACCCCCGACCAACCTCGGGCTGAAAATTTTCAAGTGTCGTCATTCCAAATGACTTACTTTCACAATATGTAGACTCTTCCTTCTCGATCGACCTTGATGGAAGGGACATGACATTATGGCATGGCCATTCCCTTGTCCATGGAAAAATTTGTGTACAACATTGTCCAGCAAGCTTCGGCCAACCCATATCCGACTCCTACATAGGAGTTAGATCCAGTTCTCGAGCCTATTTGGGCTCAAGGTTCCCTAGCCACTATAGATTATTTAGACTTGGTCTTGTCATCAGATGAGGTGATTCTTGAGGCATTGACTAGTCTGGACAGACCCTAGGATGATCTCCATCACATATCTTACTTTCTCTCAGAGTTAAGAAGAATAGAGGTAGGCAAATTCGTGTTGAATATGACTAGAGATAGGTCTTTTCCTATTAATCCTCTAGCTACATACATAGTCTATGCCTAGGGTAATATGGTGAGTATTTCTAAAATGATCCCTATAGATATCTCGATAAACCTAACGTCGTGGAGAATTTTTACGTCGGAGCAGACTGCTCCCCCGAAGAGATTCGTATTTATACGGAGCTGTTTAAATAATTGTGCGACGTTTTTTCTTGGTATTACCAGGAAATGCGAGGAATTGATCTAAGAATCCTCTAACATGAGATAAAAACTTATCCTGACGCCAAGCCAATCTGACATAATCTTTGTCCAGTGAATCCTTGGAAAGCAGAAACTATTATGGTTGAAGTAGAGAAACTTCTTAAAGCATGATTTATCTAGCCCATGAAGTTCATGGAATGGGTGTCAAACCCCATTTCGGTTAACAAAAAATAGGGTACGATTCGCATGTGCATGGAATTCCATGACTTGAACAAGACATGTCTGAAGGATGATTTTCCGACCCCATTCATTGATCAGATTATCTATGAATGTGCAGGATGTGAGGCATTTTCATTCATGGATGGTTTTTTGGGATATAACCAAATCCAAATCAAACCTAAAGACCAGCATAATTTTTTTTTTATCTATCCATAGGGAACATTTTCTTATAAAGAATGTTGGAGCTACTTTTCATCGGGCCATGTCTTTTGCTTTCCACTACCTTAGACATATAGTTGAGGCTTATCTTGATGATTTAGCATCATGATATCGCAAGAGAGTTTATCATCCCACGCACCTCCAACTAATCTTCGAACGATGTTGCTATTATCGGATTCGCTTAAATCCTAAAAAAAATCGTTTCTATGTGACATCGGGTCGTATTTTAGGTTTCATAGTTTCGAAAACAAGGATCATGATCGGTCCTCTTAAGTTTGAGGAAATAGTTCATTTTCCTCCCTCGTTCACAATACCCCAACTTCAGAGATTACATAGGAAAGTGAACTTTCTTTGGCATTTTGTCGTAAACTACACCGATATCACTAAAGAGTTCATGCATTTATTGAAAAAGGGAGTCCCTTTATGTTGGGACAAAGACACTAAATGCTCTTTCAATGCATTGAAACGCACCCTTACATCCACCCCTCTTCTATGGCCTCCCAATTATAATAAATATTTCTTATTGTACTCGGCCACTGCAGAGTCGACCATCGACATGGTATTGGTTCAAGAGGACGATATGCTCAAGAATAATGTGATTTATTACCTGAGCTGAGACCTGATTGGGACGGAACTCAAGTATTCCCATGTTGAGAAACTTGCATTGGTAGAAGTGCATGATGTCCAACGGTTCCTTCATTATATTCTTCTCCACAAGACCACCATCATTGTCATTTTGAATCCCTTTCAATATGTGTTGACATGACGGGTCATTGGTAGTAATATCAGTAGATGTATTGTAATCCTCCAAGAATTTGAATTGGATTTTGCTTCTGCGAAATCCAAAAGTCGTTGGTCTTTCCAGAACCTATTTTGGAAATTCTGATTGAATATGGTGATGACACGCATGAAGAATCACCTATTAAAGGATATATTTTTCTGATCACATCTTTGGACCCCTGGTATGGAGATATACTAGTCTATCTCTAGACTTTGAAGTGCCCTACCTCTACTTCCCGTGACGAGCGTCGGTGAATTCACCATCATGCACGAAACTATCTCATACTTGATGACACTTTGTATCGTTGAGTTCTAGATTGCATTCTTCGTCGGTGCCTTATACACGAGGAAGAAAAACTCGTTATTAACGACTTCTACACTGGAGCATGTGGTGGTCATATGTATGGTTTTGCAACAACCCAAAAGATTCTACGAGCTGGTTAATTTTTTCCTACGTTAATCAAAGATTGTGTTGAGTCGGTCAAGAAGTGCCACACGTGTCATATCTTCTCTCTGAAGATGAGGCCACATCCTTCTCCCATGTTTCCTATCATCGTTTTTTGTCCCTTCACTAAGTGGGGGATTGATTTTACTACATGTCACCCAGTTTCATCCAGGGGGCATCATTATATAATCATATCAGTAGACTACTTCACAAAGTGGGTCGAGGCTATGCCAACGTTCAACAATAATGGAGAAACATCAACTCTCTTCATTTTTAACCAGATATTAGAAAGGTTCAACATACTGAAGGAGATTGTCACTAACCATGGAAGTCACTTCCATAAAAAAATGATGTCTAAGTTAACATCAAAGCTTGGGTTGAGGCAAGAACATTCATCACCCTAGTACCCACAAGTGAATGATCAGGTGGAAGCTGTGAATAATTCTGTTAAGACTATTCTTCAGTGAACGATCAATTATGCCAAGTCAAATTGTCATTTGATGTTGTACTCGGCATTATGGGCCTACCGAATGTTTGTAAATACTACCACCGGTTTCTCAACTGTTCAAATCATTTACGGGCTGAAATCAATGTTTCCTATTGAGTGCCAGATATCATCTTTAAATTTGGAAGTAGAGTTTATACCAGACACTTCACCGCTTGATGAATTCCTATTGTATCTCGAGCAACTCGATGACTAATGTCGTGATGCAGCCTTGGCCAACGAGGCTCACAACCAATGAGTCAAGTGTCAATATGATCGGTTCATTCATCCTCAGATTTTCTTCGAAGGTGACCTTGTCCTGGTCTATGACCAAGACAAGGATCCCCTAGGGGCAGACAATTTCAAACCCATGTGGTTTAGACCTTTCATTGTGAAAGAGGTCTTAAAGAAGGGTGCTTATCATTTGGTTGAATTTGAGGGAAATGCCTTGGCAGAGCCTAGAAATGGGCTCTACCTCAAGAAGTATTACTCTTAGGTTTGTCACTTGGGTGACTTCTTGTACATATGTATAGTTCTTATACAAATTTTTTGTCTTTTTTGTTTTATGGACATGTCGTTATTTATGTTATGTTTTTCAATGTGGAAGATGTCAAGTGAATCAGAGGTGTTCTTTGGTTTCTTGGACGGTGCTAGCCGACACACTCGGAGGCTTGCTTCTACATCTTGGGTGATTTTCACACCTCAATGCCAGTTTCTATCTTCCAGAGGTATCTATCTAGGTGACGTCACAAACAATGTCTTCGAGTAAGAGCAGTGATAGAGTTTCTTCATGATGCTTTGTCGCATGACATTTCTCACCTTTGGGTCTACTTAGATGCACAACTAGTTGTGTCCCAATTAAATGGATTTTACTGCGTATATGATCCTACTTTACACTGATGTTTCCTTAGGGTATGTAACTTAGAACGTTACTTTGATTACATTACGTATATCCATGTTCCTAGGAGATTAAATCAAATGATAGATACTCTAGCTAATCAAGAATTAGATTGGCATGTTGCACACACATGAAAAGAAGAACACACAAACACATGTACATACATTTGTAAAAAATGTGATCCATAAGAAATAAATATGTATATATATATATATATATATATAATTGTCAGAGGACATATGTGGGCGCGAACACCTCAAAAATAATATCGGGTACACATCACGGGGTCTATGTCGTAAAACTATATATAAAAACTTCCCTCGGCACATAATAAGTCCAGCCTCTCTAAGCTCGGGGCCTATTTTCCCTGCCATAGTGAACGGGGGCATTGGCAAGACACCAAAAAAGTTCAACCCAAGTCTGTGGCACCCCAACTACATGAGACTGCATGGATGGCAGGAGATCCTCGATCTCGACTATAGGAAATGTGCAAGTGAGCGCAATGAGGTTCCGCTCCACCTGTCTCATAACTCTCTCAGCCTCTCTGGATGGAGGTACCCCTATGTTTGTTGGTCCGTCGACTGCTGGTGGTTCCGCCTCTTGTCTAGGACGTCACCGAGTCCTCAAGTATTCAGTTGGGTGCACTGGTCCCACATTTGTACATAACAAATACATAGATGTTAGCACTCTGATGCATATTAAAAATTATATATGTAAAAGAAACTAAAAATTAAAAAACTTTAAAAATTATGTACCTAACTCTCCTCACTCCTCTCTGGGAGGTACGGGAATACGTGGATCTCTAGAGAAGTTTATTCCGTCATAGGGGTATTCCTCTATGGATGGGTTCTGCCATGCCCACCAGTCAAATAATTTATCGTCAAAGGCCTCTATGGTCCTTCCTCCCCCCTGTCGAGGTAGCAGTGTTGCACATCTACATACTAGTGGGAAGGAGGGCACATGCTCCCATATCATCTCTCTGGGACTTAGACTGGGCACCCTCTCAAAGAAAAACGAGCATAGAATGGTGCCAAACCTGAATTTTTTGTTTCTATGCTCTCGGCACTCTCTGAGTTGCCTCTTCATGCAAGTGAGAATGGTCGTACTCCGGTCAAAAAAAGGTGCATGTAGGAACTACATTTCATAATACATGTGCACCCGAGAATCCTGGAGTAGGGTCATGGAAACAATGATCCACCCAATAATCAATAGGATCACCTTCAGTGATAAGTTGGTAATCTTGTTGATGGGCACCTAAGAACCTTTTTTCTCTGTGAGATCCTTGCAATGCATCCTGATGTAGTTTGTGATGTTGAAGGACCCAGGGGAAAAGTATGCAGATTGATTGGTTCCCCTCTCCTCGAGAGGCCAGTCAAGAAGTATATTTCCTCAGTCGTTGGAGTCAATGGATGCCCCTCTATCATGAACACCTCTGCGTCTAGATGTCAGTAATCCACTAGGGTGTTCATTAACCTCGGTTGTTCCCTCATAAATGGACACTAGAAGAACTTCCACAACCCACATTGTTTCAATAAGGAAATGGAAGTAGGGTCCTCATCGACCAAGACATCAATATCCTCATTTTTCCTATCCCTCCAGTGGACATACATCTTGTTCCATGACATTTCAAAGGGGAGTTAGCTCTTACATTTTTAAGTTTTTCCATGCTTTTGAGGGTGTACGTGGGTTGTTTTGGAAACAATTGCATATATAAGATGACAGACTATTCTCTTCCTGCGTGCATACATGGGCTGTCCTTGGACAACCCATGTACACATAGGGCTACCCTTTTTTTAGGAGGGTGCGCCCCCCCCAAAACAAAAAATAATACATAAAAGAGGAGTGGAAAGGCAAGAGAGATGATGTTTTACTTACTTGGTTTGAGCATAAGTTCGTTTCATCCTCTGAAGCTCCCATAATCAACTTCTTTAGAAAAGGGGTCTTTTTTACCTTTTGGTTAATTTTCAAATTGCAATGGTGAAAATGACCTGTCAACTTCTATTTATAGATTTGTTTGGCCCTTTTTGCCACTTTTTTGACCCCTTTTGTCGTTTTTTCTAACTTGGAAATCATTTAATTTGGTTCTTGACTTTATTATTGGATGTTACGATGCCCTTTGCCTTTTGTTTTGGCAATGTGTTTGGGAGATGGATCACTTTTAAAGGTCCTTTGTTAAAATTCAGTTTTTCCAACTTTTTGCATATAAGTTAGGATTCCACCTCCACTTTCTTCATCTTGTTGTCTTTTCCACTTTACCATAAGATCGATCCCACCGAATTGAGACACAAAACCATCATTTTTGTTTTATAAGTGTCGTGATTAGGTGGCAGAGCCTACCTTTACATGGATTCCCTAAATATATCCTTGTTTCTTTTTTGGCATCCATGTTGTCTGTAATGAGTTTAGGCTCGTGAGTTCTTGTTAGTCCTGTCATGATTACGAGTTTGAGACTCATTCATCTCATTCACCATCACTCTTTGCCTCACCCTCAAGACTCCAAAAAATGAGCACACTTTGTTGTCTTTCAAGCTCGCTTTGAAATCCAAAAGCAACATCTGACGAGGCTACATTTATGATTTTGAATCTTCTTTGGATTAGATGAGAAAAGTAACTTATGGAGTCTTCTTTAAGCCCTTTTCAAACTCTCTAAACATGATAATATTGTTAAGAAATATTGTTGTCCTTCACGCTTTCAAACTAAAACTTGAAGGCACGTCTGTTCGGTGGTAGTTTACCCCTTTTTCGGTCTAGATGGTCAATTGTACGAACAATGGTATACTCTAGGAACTTCGGTTTGCTAGAAGAGTATTCTAAGGTATAAATTTAACCCTTTTTTAGGCCTACGTGACAAAATTTACAAAAAAGAAACATTCTCCTTGGTTTTGGTTTATCACCTTTTTTGGGCCTTTTCGGGTCCACAGAGTCCATAGTTAAGCTCTTTTCAGACTTCGTAAAATAGAAAAGATGGTCGAGTCACCTTTTTCCTTCACACTCGTTAAAGTGGTAGAGAAGAACATCTACTGGCATGAATTTACCCCTTTTTATGGTCTGTGGATTATAGAGGAAAAAGGTACACCTCAGGAGATTTGCCTCACCAGGAGAGTTCTCCTCAGTAAATTTTATACTTTTTTTAGTTAAGGGGACTAAATCTAGAAAAAGGTTGTGAGTCCATAGTTAAATTATTTTCAGACTCCTTAAAATTGGAAATATTGCCGAGTGATCTTGTCTTTGTCACACTCATTAAAATGGTTTTGAATAGACATCTTTTCAGTGCTAGTTTACCCCTTTTTTGAACCAACTAGACTATTTCCAAAAAAGGTACCCCTTGGAGTCTTCTTTTACATTTTTCAGACTCTCTAAATGTGAAAAAATACAAAGCTTACCTTCTTTGGGCTTGTTAAAAATTACATTGAAGGGGGTTTAATTGTGTCCTGCTAATCACATTTTCATATTTGTGTATTTGGCCTAATGTCGGCTCCATGTTTCTCTCAAATGAGCATTTGAAGCATGCCTTATGTGCAAGCCTTGTATCACTTTGCCTCTGTGACCTGACACCTTGACCCATGGAGGAATTTTCCCCGAGTGTCCTTTTCATGCACATCTCACCTTGCTCTGAGCATTAGTGTGTTCCTTATGCCTAGAACTAGCATGCTTGTGACACTCTTTCCTCCTTTGTAACACAACATTCTTTTATTCTTTTTCAAAGCTCTTTAAAAAATTGAAAAAGACAAAAAAATAAAAAAAAACCAAAAAGAGGGGATGGGAAATATATATTTTTTTGGAAGCACAATTAGTTTCCCTTAGACAAAGAACAACCTTTTGTTTGTTTGTCAAGAATTGGGATCTAGTATAACCTTAGGAAGTTGTTATGACTACATAGAGTTGTGTTCTCCTCCATTTGGTGATTCTTCCAAACACATGGATAGTTTGTGTTGCCTCGTGCATCGTGGAATTATGTCAATGCCATGATTCCCGAGTCTAATAATATTTCATGCTTTTCCCCAAGAGAAGTTTCACACAACCTAATTCGAGCTTTCTACATTTTGTCTCTTGACCTCATGATGCGGCCATCCCGAAAGTCCAATCAAGTTTCAAAATCAACAAAGTTCTCTGCCTGATCATCGAGATCATCTTGTTTTTTTCCCGAGGATCCATCGAATACCTCTGGGTAGTGAAGTCATACACTCACTTTGCACTCCTACCCAAGTTTTTAAGATCTTGAAGTTGTTTTTCGATCACTGAAGTCCTCATCTCCAGCCATCAGGCATTAGTGGCTTCTTGAAGATGGATATTATACTTGTATATATTTGATTTTGAGATGTAGATCCATTGTGTATTTCTCGTGGCTACACTTTATATATTTATATGACATGGATCTACAATGTATTTGATTGGAAGACATGATTTATTTCATCTCAAGCATGGGTATGCCTGACTCGGAGAGACAATTGTTATTTTTCAAATGGCACCTCCCAAACTTTGGTCCTAGGCTCACCCATTTTGTACATTGGCAAAGATTTTGTAATGTATTTCGGCCATCAGATGCTCTTCAAGCCTCATACATTAGGGGACATTTTTTATAACCCTAAATTTATCTACACATGCATACCTGGCCTTTGGCCCTCTTACTTGCATTCTTTTCCAAGCCACCACTGAGTTTCTCTTCTAAAAAAATCATTTTTTGAACATGTATGTGCACTACACCAATACTACCCATGTACATATGCTTGTTGCACCACTACAACCTGCGTACATATGCATTCTGCACCACTACAATCCACATATACTTGCAAAAGTTGCAAGGAATTCATTGAGATTACGGGCTATTGAGTAGCTTCCCAACTATTCCACCACCTATAGCCCGTCACCCAACCGAATAACCATCATTTTCCCATATAAAGGAGGTGTTGGGGTCTCATTTTACATATATACATAAGAACAACGAAACTCTTCCCATTTCACATCCCCTCCTTTCCCCAAGTAAATGTAGCCCTTTTGTGAGAATTGCCTCTACATTTCCCAATTATCACTTCTTCCTCCATCAGAAACCCATTCACTTCCCAAGAACATATCCAAAGTTTGATAGGAGAAGCCATAAAATGGTGCACTTGGATCTTGGTGAAGAGGGGCCAGGACTAGCTTCATGGAACAGTAGCCTACTTTGGTTGTAAAAGGCATAATCATTGAGTTATCAATAAAAGAAGTACTTTTCCTATACCAAATCATGGTGTATTGAATGCTTTTAATGGTTTATGTTCTAACATATAAACCTAATTTGTATATGAATCGCATGCTTTTAGCTTTCTATTTGCCTGTCTTTGAATGAAGGACAACCAATGGAGGGGGCATGCAGTCAACAAATATTACAAGTGCGAGTGGATCATCATCGGATGCAAAGTAGAGGTATAGTTACCCGATCCTTCTTATCTTTGATTTTCTTGTATTAGTTTTGGGAATGTTTGGGATATTTAGAGAAGTAGTTGAGTTTTAGACGGTTATTGATTTTCCTACATTCTGAACCCTACTGTATCCATAGCGGGGTTTTCCTTCTACAACAAGTATTCATAGAAGACCCCATTCATCAAACTCACAAATACGCCTGGGGAATTCATCAATCCAAATCGTAAAACTATAAACTCATAGTGTATGAATCTCGTCTTAAATGCGGTCTTAGGGATATCTTCTTCCTTAATCTGTAATTGATGGTATCCCAATCTCAAATCAATCTTCGAAAACATTGTCGCTCCCTTCATCTAGTCAAACAAATTATCTATTATTGGAAACATATATTGGTTCTTGATCGTCTCTTTTTTCAATTGACGATAGTCAATACAAAGTCTCCACAATCCATCCTTCTTTCTCATGAAAATAACGGGCACACCCCAAGGTGACACACTTGGATGTATAAGTCCCAAGTCCAACAATTCCTTCAATTTCATTTTCAACTCCTGCAATTCATGTGTTGACATCTGATATGGTGTTCTTTCTATTGGTTCAGTTCTAGGATTCAAGTCTATCGTAAAATCCAACTCTCTTTTGAGCGGTAAACCTTGTAACTCTTGTGGAAACACGTCGACAAACTCTTGTACTACATGAAGTTTTTCTAATCCTTTCTCCTTTCCCTTTTCATTTAGTGCTAATATTTCATAAAGCTTGGACCCCTTGCACATACTCTTCTGTAGCTGTAGGGAAGAAATAAATCTCGAGGACACTCCCTGGTTCCTTCCTTCCTACAATCACTCTACTCAGTCCCAAATAGTCTATCAAACTTAACTATTTCATCTTACAATTAATTATGTTATCATGTGATTCCAACCAATCCATACTAATTACTATGTCATAAGATCCTAAGATTGTGACATATAGGTTGGACTTCATCACAAAATATCCCAAGTTATTGTTACAGTCTCTAACCTTTTCTCCAACCTTGTTTTTAGCACTAGATGCCATTTCTACATATCTAAAATCATCCTGCTCGACTTCCTTTACCTTAATTCTCTTTAGCATTTTACTAGAGATCCAATGTCATAGGGTTGAACCCACTTTGAACATGGAAATGTGCTTCACCATGTACAATATGTAACGGTCCAATGTTGTAGGGTTGAACCCACTCTAATACCATATGTATTGGCCCCTCCGTTACAACATCAAATAAGTGAGTACAGTAGAGGCAATCTTTTTTTTGACATTAAGACAAGTACTATAGAGTATTAACATACTTCAATAATAGACATTCTATTATCATAATCATCAAATGACGACAACAATCAAAATTTATCATCACTTACAACCAATAGAATAATTTCATCGCTAGTGATAATAAGATGTCTACCCGCCCAACCTACCTGCAAGGTTAGGACCTCCAAGACACATAATCAATGCTCAAGTCTAGGATTCATCCGATTTATTTTGACCATTTAAGGTCTTAGGACTGTCGACTGTTTGGAAGAACAAGGAGATATCTAGTTCCCTTAACCACAATCATACTCCGAAATTTCATGACTAAATCAACAACAATACCCTTCATAAATTCTTTAAATACATAGTATAATCTACTATGATTTAACAATCATTAAAGAAAATTTCTTGTGTACTAAGCAAGAGCAATTTATAACACTTATCAAGAAGCATAACAAGAATTTCCTCTTAAAATCCACTCATAACTTTTCTAGAAAGATGGTACTACACTTTTCAAAATCCTATCATAAATTAATCAATTTTGTTCAAGTTGAATTCACAATTTCATTTAATTCAAGATCCTAACACCAAGAGTCAACAACAAGTCTTAATTAGTACAAGTTGAGTCATGATTTTGATATATAAAATAAAACATGATGTATATGTGACATGATTACTTGATCTCCTTAAGTATCGTAATGGTTTCAGCACGGATTAGAAAATTTTATAGTGGATCAAATCTTGAAAATTAAAAACAACACAAATTGTAGCAACCAAATTATACAATGATTAATAATTTTAAACATAGTGGATGTGATTTGAGTTGGCAATGAATCAATAATTTTCTCATTTCAGACGCTGCAAATAGATTTGGTAGTGAATCAGTAATGTTCTAATCACATCAGCTACAAATAGATTTGGTAGCGATTCAATTTTTTTTTTTTTCAGTTATAGGAGTTGCAATATGGTTTGGCAGCGGATCAAATAATGTTCTAATGATAGGAGCTACAAATAGATTTGGAAACAATTCAATTTTTTTTTTGTCAATTGCAGGAGTTTCAATATGATTTGGTAGCAAATCAAATAATGTTGTAATGAGAGGAGATACAAATAGATTTGGAAGTGATTCAATAGTTTTTTCAATTACAAGAGTTGCAATATGATTTGGTGGTGAGTCAAATAATTTTCTAATGACAGGATCTACAAATAGATTTGGAAGTGATTCAATATTTTTTTTTTTCAATTATAGGAGCTCTAATATGATTTGGAAGCAAATAAAATCATTTTCTTCTAAATCCTGGGTTACATGACGACCCTCCAACTCATTGCTATTCTAACCAAAATGTTAACCATTTGTAGAGACCATATCAAATTATAAAATCAGATCTACAATTTAAATTGGTAGTGGTCATACCAATCCAAGAATCGGATTGTGGGGAGACTTGATGGTGTCCAACCAAATGTAGTTTATGATTAACAAAATAGTTTACAACGACCCCAAAAATTTTTGTTCCTAGCATGTAAACTAAATAATCAGTGATAAAAAACAACATCTATTCTCCTATTATATATAGGTTTGCAGCGACCAACTAATATCCAAATTTTTGGAACTACAAAAGCCTTTTAAAATACCACACGACATTCAAATTTAGGATTTGAGAAATAATTTTAAAAGACCATACAAAATTCTATGTTTTCATATCTGCAATAACTTGACAATGGCCCTATGCATTTCTAAATTCAGAATTGCAAATAAATTTTACAAGGAAACTACAATTTCAACTTCAATTGTAATTTTTTGAACATTAGCTATATAAATTTTTAGTTTACAGAGATTGCTAATAATTTGCAATGACTATGACGAATTCTAAATTTCAGATTCACCCATAATTGACAACGAACAATTAGTTATTAGAAAAATAGGGTCTGTAATTTAATTGGCAATGAATAAGAAATTCAAACTTAGAGGTGGTGAATTGATTTGGAAGGGGAATTTTATAGTGCCCATATGAATCTAATTTTTTCTAGAATACAAATAACTTGGCAGCGACCCTATGAAGTTTTAGTTTCTACAACACAACAAGAATTGCATCAATTTTATTAAGATAAAATCTCCATGTGGTGTAAATTTTTTTTCCAATGACTACATGAATTCTAAATTTATGGATTGACAATGGGTTAAAAGAAAACATACAAAATTCTAAATTCTAGGTTTACAAATAAATGATAGAGAATAATTAAATATCATAATCGAGGTCGGAAGGTTCAATTGGTAGAAAAGAGAATAAATTTGAAATTCCTAGATTGCAATTAAGTTGGCAGCTTTCAAGAGGCACACAAATTTCTTTCCTGTCGTTTAATTGGGAAGTGAACTACCATTTTTATTTCACAAGCAATTAAAAACTGGGGTGATTAAAAACAAAATTCATATTCATAATTTTGAAATAAAATATCATCCTTTCTTCAAAAATGCAAGTGTTTAGAAGGCATCCATATAAATTTAGATTCCAAGAGCCGTGTTTTAATTTGACAACGATAACATAATGTATGAAATTTATGTTTGCAACATAAAATGGTAGCGAACAAACTTAATCCTAATTACAAATCACAAAAACAAAATAAAATACCGGAACCGCTAAAGATGGAGAATTGAGGAAGTCTGTCAATGCCTTGCGTTCCTTCTTCGTTCCCACTTGCTAATCACCGAGACTTCACCAGTACCTCCCAGCATGTTATCACTTTGTAATTTATAGAGGTTGTAAAAGAAAAGATAGAGGTAACTACAAAACCACTTTGGAAGATGGAATCTATCCCTGCTCAGAGAGGGATCTCTTTGTGAGATTTAGATTTGTTTGGATTTAGAATATTAGGCTAGTTATGACAATTTGGGATTTGTTTGTTTTCTTGAAATGTTTGGCTGATTGAATGCTTAAATTACCATTGGGCTATGTGGAATGTATTTTAAGATAAGAATATGTTTCATTTTTTATAAATTTTGTTCACATGGCAAGGTAGTAAAATTGTTTGGATATGGTAAATTTAGATGAGGTGAATGGGATGAAATGAGAGGAAATTCCACCAAGCAAAAGAGGAATTAATAATTCTTTTACTTAATTCTAGTTGAAACACATAAAAATCATTAAAAAACCAGAAACAGAGTATACTAAGATAAATTATGTTCTTTAACTTTCTTTGAATAATTAGAATTCGAAACACATAAAATGATAACAGAGAATGAAAAAAATAAACAAAGAGAGAAGCACATCACCAACAGTATAACACGAGAATCCTGTGAAAGAGTCTTTTTTATTACTGGTCGACCCTCTTGAATTATACACAATAGCTTTCTTGGATGCAAAAATCAACCCTCAATACTTCGAAAGGAGAAGTATTTATACATTTATTTACATAAGATCTTGTCATAAATGATCAAGATATATTGGAGGAATATCAAAACTAACTGAATCTCTAATTACAAAAATATAGGAATATTGTAGATCTACTTGGATTTCTGGTGCTGATTTGGTGGAAGTTGTTTGATGACTTGTCTCTTTGACTTTGCTTAGTTTTTGGTGCTTGTTGGCATGGGGGATAGACAGAAGGTTCAGCTTCAAGAGAACACCAACAAGCCCTAACTACTAGCCCTTTCGGCAACACCTGCGAAGAAGATGAAGTCTCACCTGAAGTAGTTATGAGGGGGTTGCAGGACAAAGATGTCTACAACCAAATTGAATATCAAGTGGATCCAACACAAGAACAACACATCATCCATATATCACTTATCAGCTTAGATCTATTCTGCACATCTACTTATCAGATCTACAAAATTAATGCAATCACAGTATATCAATGACAGAGACAAAATACCAATCACACACAACACAAAATGATGAAGGAGCATCGTAAGCAGCCAACAAAGAAAGCACAAGGGTGAGGACAGCTGGAAACATACCAACGCACATTTTGAAAGCATTTTGAATTTGAATGAAGAAGCATTAATGTAATAGCTAGGAGGGAATATTTACATTTATGTTTTGGAGATTGTAAACATATCTTGATCATTTCTCTCATCTGTCGAATATGAAGGCATTTATTTGTATTGAATGAAAAGTAGGTAGCTTTTACTTTTGATTACATAGCTTAGAGATGTAAGAGGAAAAACTCGTAAAAGACACTCTCGCTTGTATCATTGGATCAATTGAGTAAGATGTAGAGATGTATAGAGTAAGAAAACAGAGGAGAACCCATGTACAAGAACACTTGAGTTAATATATGAAATCTTTAACTAAATTTTATGGTGTTATTATGCTTATTGTTTACATCTGTTGAATGGTATGTATATAGTTGCTTATATTCTCTGTTTATGCATTTGTTTCAATGATGTGTTGTGTGTATGATTTCATGTTAAAGGTATGCAACCTCACATAAGGGAAGAATGAGTTTCAATTGTTTCGCTTCCTGAGAATTCTTGCAAGGAGTGCTATGAACGTCCGCAAGTTGTGCGTTGATGGAGTTCTGAGTTTTATCTCAGGAAACTCAGGAGAGATATCGTTGTTCTCATACCAGCACAAGTGTCAGATAACATAGATCCATGCAAGGTGTGCATAGACAGGTTAAATTCTTATACTTTATCAATCTAGGGGGAGGATTGAAGGACTATTGTTGTAAGGAGTGCATAGAGTCGAAGGGTCAAATAACTAGAGGTTATTTGCAAATGTCACAAAGTGTGTGTGCAGAGATTCCTTAGAGTCCAGGATTTCTAAAAGAATCGAAGCTCAGAAGGGATAGAACCTTTGAAGTGTTCAAAGGGAGATGAAGGTTGAGGTCACCCGTAAGATGGAAGGTTCAGAAGAGTTGACGCTAGATTGTTTGGCGAAGGAGTGTTGAAAATGGAAAGGACGGTGGAAACTCTTCCAAGGGAAGTGTCGATCTACTGTGGGCCATTGGATATAGTTAACCAGTAAGGAAGATAAGGCTTAGATTTTTTCGGTGTTAGAATATCAAGAGGAATATTGGTCGTTGGATTCAGATCAACAGGCATTGTTGATCTTGCTCTTGAATTTTGTGTTTCAGAATTCGGGAAGTGGAGGAGGTTGTGACTCATAGTCGAGAGTCGTGAAATATCGATTCGCGATGTCCCAATATAACTAGGACTGTCTGATCACGGGGATCTTAGAGATTTTTATCTGTGACAGGGGTTTGTTGCGGTTTCAAAAGTCGGCGAAAGGAGTTGCTTCAACGCAAAACGTCGATAAGTGAAATCCCAAGGTGCCAAAAGATTGGGCCCTAGGTTTTAGTCAGAGGTCACATCAAGTGGAGTCAAGGGAGGAATCAAAGGACCCATTATCCTTTCAAGGTTTTGGGCATTAACAAAACAGGAAACCTCACGTCAGGGGTCGCAAAGTCACGAAACCCAAATTTATCGTTCGGGTGAAGGCTATGGTCATATCGACAATCACGTCGGTGAGAGTTGACAGTTAGTGCTTCTTCGCATGGGAATAAATACAAAGAAGGACCTGTGGATACACACTTGAGAGTGTGATTTATTTCCTATGGGGAAATCAAAGAGTCAATCATACTCTCGGGGAGATTAAGAATGATCCTAAGACCGAGAGGTCACACAGAACCTGCTGAGGTGTGGGTGCTGCACCAGAGTGGTATCAGAGCCTATAATCATTTTTGTAGGTAAAATAAGACAGGAGGCAAGTTGTGATCCAAATTCTGCGTGGAACATATTTGAACAATGCCACCATAAAATGTCACGATAGGCCAATACCCGATCTAGCTATGGAAAGGGAAATGAGAGAACTTCGTGCTCGATTAGATGCTATGGAAACAACACAGAGATGGACAGTTGATGTTGGATATGTCAGTGAAGTCGAAAGAGAAAATGAGGCTAGAAATGAAGAATAAGTCGTAGCCAAAGATGTTGTCGAAGAACATCTATTCAAAGTTGTTGCAAGAATAGATGCTAGGGAAAAAATGGGCATCCCAATGTATGAAGGCAACTTAGACGTTGAAGAGATGCTATATTGGTTTAGATCTCTGGATAAATACTTCAACTATCAGGATGTCGAGGAAGATAAGAAGGTCAAACATATTGTCACTAGACTTAAATGGCATGCAACACTGTGGTGGGATGAACTGCAAGCTGATAGGCATTGCAAATGAAAGAAAAAAATCAAAAGGTGGGATAGAATGGTTGCAAAATCAAAGCCAAGTTTATACCCAAAGACTACCAAATCAATATGTTTCGAAGAATGAAAAATTTGAGACAGAAGGGAATGGCAGTGAAGGAGTACACCGAAGAATTCTACAAGATAAACATTAGAGCAGGTCATCGAGAAAGTGATGTTGAGAAGGTTGCTAGATACATGAATGGTCTGAGATATGAAATTCAAGATGAGATGAGCATGATGACCATCAAAAATGTGGAAGATTCTTATCAAATGGATCTGAAGGCTGAAGAAAAATTGGCTCGAAAGTAGGGTCAAAGAGGTCGAGGTAGAAGCCAGAGCAAAGGCAAAGTAGTTTCCCAAGATAGAGTACAGAATCCCAAAGAAGAAGCAAAGAAACCTCATACTGACCCTGAAAGAGGAGGGAGTTCATAGGGGAGACAATATGCTGATAGAAACACTTTTCTATGAGCAAGAGGAAGAGGAAGAGGTAGAGGATGTGAGATAAAATGTTTTGTCTGTGGAAAGGTCAGACATAAATATTTCAAATGTCCCAATAGGAAAAGGGATGGAGGCGAAGCTCACATTTCAGAAGCATAGAAGAGAAATGTTGAGGCAGAAGATGTAGAAGGTGGAAGATCCCTAGTGATGCGTAAAATTCTCTTGAAGCTAGAGAAAGAAACAGAGGATCTAGTCCAAAGAAACAGTTTGTTCAAAACTGCTTGCAAGACCAAGGACAGGGTATGCAAGGTAATAGTGGACGGTGGAAGCACAGATAATATAGTATCCACCAAAATGGTGGAGAAGCTGGAATTGGAGACGATTGTGCATCTGATCCCATACAAAGTCTCATGGTTACAAAAGGGACATCAGGTAACTATCACTAAACAATTTTTAGTTGAATTTAAGATATGAGGTTACAATGATGAAATTCTATGTGATGTTATTCCCATGGATGTATGTCATCATTTTTTGGGAAGACCATGGAAATATGACAAAAATGTTGTTCATGATGGGAGAAAGAACACATACACCTTGGAGAAGAATGGTAGAACGCATATGTTACTGCCAATTAAAGATGAGAAGGTGAAAGAAGAAGCCAAAAATACTATACTTCTCATGAGTGGGAAGGAACTTGTTGAGGAAGTCAAGAAATATGAAGACATGAAGTTTGTTGTGGTGAGAAAACCTAGAGTCATCTTAACCTGTACCAAGATAGATGATCTACCTGAGGAAATTCAGGAACTGCTGGAGGAATTTGTTGATATAGTAGTGGACGAATTACCTTGTTCATTGCCACCCATTAGGAGGGTAAGTCATCACATTGATCCTATACATGGCGTGAGTTTTCCAAACAAAGAAGCGTACATATTGATGCCACAGGAGAATGAAGAAGTTAAAAGACAAGTCTAGGATTTGATGGACAAAGGGTTAGTCAGGGAAAGCTTGAGTCCATGCGTTGTACCAACAATGTTAAGTTCAAAGAAGGATGGTGATTGGAGAATGTGTACAGACTCAAGGGAAATAAACAAGATCACCATCAGGTATAGATTTCCTTTACTGAGGATGGATGACTTGATGGATTGCTTGAGTGGAGTGAATGGTTTTTCAAAACTTGATTTGAAAAGTGGTTATCATCATATTAGAATGAGGGAAGGTGTTGAATGGAAGACAACATTCAAGATGAATGAAGGGTTGTATGAATGTCTTGTCATGCCATTTGGCTTGACAAATGCAGCCAGTATTTTTATGAGACTGATGAATGAAGTCTTGAAAGATTTCATGGGATGTTTGTAATTGTGTATCTTGATGATATATTGATCTTCATTAAGACCAAAGAGGAGAATTTGGAACACCTAACTCTAGTGATGAGGAGGTTGCAGCAAGAGAAGTTGCTGATAAATTTGAAGAAGTAATCTTTCATGAAGAAAGAACTTGTTTATTTGGGGTTCATAATCTCTGCGAATGAGTTGAAGATGGATCTTGAGAAGGTAAAAGAAATCAGAGATTGGCCATCACCAAAGAGTATCTTTGAAGTTCAAAGATTCCATGGATTGGCTAGTTTTTATAGGAGGTTCATCATAAATTTTAGCAGGATATGTGCACCAATGATGGACACAGTTAACAAAAGACACAAATCTTTTCATTGGACAGAGGAAGCATAGAAGAGTTTCAATTTGCTGACGGAAAAGATAATTGGACAACCAGTTTTGGTTTTGCCAGATTTCAACAAGACATTCCAAGTCAGGTGTGACCCAAGTGGATTTGCGATTGGAGCAGTCTTGAGTCAAGAAAATAGGTCGATTGCATACTTCAGTGAGAAGTTGAATGATGCAGATCTGAAATATTCCACATATGACAAGGAATTTTATGCAGTCATATAAGCATTGAGGAAATGGAGGCATTACTTGGTCCCAAAAGCGTTTGTCTTGTATAGCGATAACCATGCTTTACAATTCATAACTTGGAAGGAGAAATTGAATCAAAAGCATGCAAAATGGGTTGAATACATGCAAAATTTCACTTTTTTTATAAATCATGTTTCTGGAACAACTAACAAAGTTGTTGATGCTTTGAGTAGGAAATGTTTGATCCTGCAGGAGTTCAGAGTGAAAACCTTAAGGATATGTACAGAGATGATACAGATTTCAAAGAAGCCTATGAAGCATGTGAGAATCCAGTTCTCAGAGATAGAAGCCAATGGGTTTAATATATGATTCAGGATGGATTATTATTAAGAGGAAATCAGTTGTGTATTCCGAAGAGTTCCATGAGAGAGAGCCTCTTGAAGGAAAAACATAGTGGAGGATTGGATGGACATTTCGTCCATGATAAGAATTTTGCACAACTGAATGGCTCATATTATTGGCTAGGGATGAGGACAGATGTCAAGAAATTCATGAACAGATGCAAGATTTCCTAGAATGCGATAGGGAAAAGACAGAATACAGGGTTCATCCATTGCCAATACCAGAGAGGCCATGGGATGTGGTAAGTATGGATTTTGCGTTAGGACTACCAAGGATGCAAAGAGAGCATGAATCAATCTTTTTGGTAGTCGAGAGATTTTCTAAAACGACACATTTCATTCCATGTCGGAAAACCAGTCATGCAACTCAGATTTCAAATCTGTTTTTCAAAGAAGTTGTTAGACTTCATGGCTTACCCAAGAGTATTATTTCAGACAGGGATACCAAATTTGTCGGTCATTTCTAGAGAACCCTATGGAAGAATCTAGGGACTAATTTATCCTTTAGCTCAGCATATCACCCTCAAACAGATGGACAAACTGAGGTAGTAAAAATAAGTTTGGGAGACTTGTTGAGGATTTTGGTAGCTGAACATCACAGTCACTAGGATCAAATTCTTCCACAAGCGAAATTTTCATACAACAATTCACAAAATAGAATTACATGATAGAGCCCATTCCAAATAATGTATGGAATGCAGTTGAGAGGAATATCTGAGTTGAGAGACTTAGAACACACCGAGTTCAGAAGTACTGGAGCAGAGGATTTTGCAGTAGAAATGCAAGAGCTCCATAGTAAAATAAGAGAGCAGTTAAAGAATTCAAACAATGAATATAAATGTAGAGCAGATCAACAAAGGAGAGAACTTCAGTTTGAAGTAGGTGATTTTGTTTTGGCGCATCTCATAAAATAAAGGTTCCCAAGGGGAACATACAACAAGCTGAAGATGAAGAAGATTAGACCATGTAAGATCATAAGAAAGTTTGAAGCAAACGCTTATGAGATTGAATTACCAGATGGGGTAGGAATATCACCCATATTCAAGATAGCAGACCTGTTTCCTTACAGAACAGACGAAATAGGAACAAAAGAGAATCAAAAGGAAGTTCAATGGATTAAACAATTGCCTAAATCTGAAAATCCATAGATGGAAACGATAATTGATCAGAGAGTCGGTGTTAAGCCCTAATATTGGCCCATTACCCCTTAATTGGGGCACATTAGATTAGTAATGTTATTTTATTTATGTCGGCTTTAGGCCATTAGTTATAATTATACCTCCTAGTCTCCTATATATACCAAGGAGACATTTTCATTT
>ML780780.1:399101-421191 GCA_009831015.1 Picea engelmannii | reverse complement strand
TATATACCAAGGAGACATTTTCATTTTGAATCATCTTGTACTTGAACATTTAAGTGGAGTAAAAGGAGGTTTCCCCCTCGAAGAGGCTTATTATCTGAAATTATCTCTTTTTCAAGGCGTTGAGTACTTTTCCTGAGGTTTTTCTATGCTATATTGATGTTTGGTTCTTAACAGTCGGAAAGGAAACCTAAAGAAAGACATATTTTGAATATTTAGTCAAATGGAAAGGACACCCGATTGAGGATTCCAGTTGGGAAAGAGAAGAATATATCCAAAGACATGGAAATACGGTGTAGGAACTCATGAACAAGAGTTCATGAATTTTTCAGCCAAGGGAGTATGATGCAAGAGCATCGTAAGAAGCCAACAAAGTAGGCGCAAGGGCAAGGATAGTTGGAAACGCACCAACACACATTTTGAAAGTGTTTTGAATTTGAATGAAGAAGCATTAATCTAATATCTAGGAGGGCGTATTTACATTTATGTTTTGTATGTTGTAAACAGATCTTGAGCACTTCTCTCATCTGTCGGATATGAAGTCATTTATTTGTATTGAATGAAAAGTAGGTATATTTTAATTTTGATTAGATAGCTTAGAGATGTAAGAGGAAAAACTCATAAAAGACACTCTCACTTGTATCATTGGATCAATTGAGTAAGTTGTAGAGCTATAGAGAGTAAGAACACAGAGGAAAACCCATGTACAGAAACACTTGAGTTAATATATGAAAGCTTTAACTCAATTTTATGGTGTTATTATGCTTATTGTTTACCTCTGTTGAATGGTATCTATACAGTTGCTTATATTCTCTTTTTATGCATTTTCTTCAATGTTATGTTGTGTGTATGATTTCATGTTAAAGGTATGAAGTTTGAGAGAAGAGAAGAATGAGTTTCAATTGTTTCTCTTCCTGAGAATTCCAGTAAGGAGTGCAGTGAACATCCGCAAGGTGTGCGTTGACAGAGTTCTGAGTTTTATCTCGGGAAACTCAGGAGATATATCATTGTTCTCATACTAGCACAAGTGTAGGATAGAACAGAGTCATGCAAGGTGTGCATAGGTGGGTTAAAGTCTTATAATTTATCAATCTAGGGGGAGTATTGAAGGACTGTTGTTGCAAGGAGTGCACAGAGTCGAAGGGTCAAATAACTAGAGGTTATTTGCAAATGTCGAAAGGCGTGCGTGAAGGGATTCTTTAGAGTCCAGAATTTCCTAGAGAATTGAATCTTAGAAGGGATAGAACCTTTGAAATGTTCAAAGGGAGATGAAGGTCGAGGTCACCCGTAAGAGGGACGGTTCAGAAGGGTTGATGCCAGAGTGTTTTGCGAAGGAGTGTTGAAAGTGGAAAGGACGGTGGAAACACTTCCAGGGGAAGTGCAGATCTACTATGGGTCGTTGGATCTAGTTAACCAACAAGGGAGATAAGGCCGAGAATTGTTTGTTGTTAGAATATCAAGAGGAATAGTGGCCGTTGGATTCGGATCAACATGAACTGTTGATATTGTTGGTGAATTTGCACAGGGCTTGGTTTTGTCATTAATGTCAAACTTAAATCCATAAGACCGAGAGAAGCAGTTGCACTGTGGTTAGCTGAGAGTTCCTTCAAAACTCAAGAATTCAGAAAGGAAGGAGTGTGCAGTAGAAAAGAATAGATATCGGGCGTTAGATCCGAGCGCAGGGCCTGACTGTCATCAGATCCAGGAGAACCTGCACGTTCTTTAAAGTGCAAGGTGATGGAGGATTATAAAATACTGAAAGCAGGAGGACCATCCATCTTCAAGAAGGACACATGGTCACAAATAATCTTTTCACTAATTGGAAATTCAAAGAAAGAAGGTGCTCCAACCTCCTATATCGCAATACGCAAAATTGCTAAATGCAAAGTCCTGATGATATCAGGACCATCTAATCACCAAAGGTCGTGGGCCATCGATCAAAGAAAAGAAAATATCGGGGATCTCGACTTGGAGTGTCGAAACACTTCATCACAGGAACGCTGAAATGCCAAATGAAAAATGCCGAAATGCTGAAATGCGGAACGCCAAAATGCCGAAATACGAAACACCGAAATGCCAAAATGAGAAATGAATTTTTGGCATAGGTAGTGGTTACCGTCGATGGTCATGTGAGAGGGAAGAGCTAGCACAAAGCTACGCTCCATTTCGAGAATCACAACTTGGAGTGTCGAGACCCTTCGACACAAGATTGCCAAAATGCGAAATGCAAAACGCATTTTGATTAGCCTATGGTCACATCCAATGGGCATATGGTTTAGAACAAGTATATTTCCAAAGCGCTCAAGGGTTATTCTATGCTGAAAAGTAAAAACAAATGTATGTTCATCGAACGATGCTGATTAAATACTTAAATTGATCGTGTGAATGTTGTTCTTCTTGATGCCTTGGCCAATAATGATCATTGTAAGGTAGTTATTCAGTTATTGCAACTGAATCTTCGAAGCTTGAGGGTTCTATTGTATGCTCTGAATGTTCAGTGTAAATATAAGTGAAATTTTGTGTGATGGAAATTATGGAATTAATGGTAGAGCCGTAGCTCTGAAAAAATACACAGAGGAGAAAAGTAAAATTCATTTCTGTAAATTAAGATGAACTGAAATAAAATTATACAGGGATAGTGATAAGAAATGATGAAGATAGAGCAAAGATTAAGGAGAGAAGACATATGCATAGATTGATAAATCTAAGTGGTTTGGTCAAGAATGGATTCTGATATGAATATATAGACATAGAAGATTTGAATGCTTAATATTTGACAGAGAAGATAAAGAGTTGGTTTGCAGGTTCTTAGTGACAAAGAAGGATTCTAGGGTGGTAGGGAGGAGCAAGGGGAGACTGTAAAAGTCTCATGTACAAGTTGGTGCTTGTACATCTAGGAGTTGGATCTTCCATTCAATAGGTGCTGAAGAAACAAAGGTAGCGGCCTCATCTGGGTTATAGCTCAGATAAAATAAGAATGTAAAGAAAAGTTGGAGCTTGCCTTTCATTCATAAGAAGAAGAGGTTTTTCCCTTTTGGGTTTCCTCATGAAATTCTTTGTGTCATTGTCTATTTATGTGAGTGCATATTAATTGATATGAATGATTTGTAGCAAGACATTTAGTAAAAGGCATAATCTGTGTTCATTGAGTAATATGTTTTAAAGAAAAGAAATATTTTTTATCTAACTGATTCACCCCCCCCCTCTCAGTTAGGCAATCCTCTTTAACAAATATTGCTCTTGAATTTCATGTTTTGGAACTCGGGAAGTGGAGGAGGTTGTGACTCAAAGTTGAGAGTCGTGAACTCCTGATTCGCAAATTCCTGATAGAACCAGGATCTTCATATCGTGGGGATATCAGAGCCGTTGATTTGTGACAATGGGTTGTTGCGGTTTCAGAAGTCGGTGAAAGGAGTTGCTGCAACGCAAAACACCGATAAGAAAAATCACAAGGTGCCAAAAGATTGGACCCTAGGTTTTAGTTAGAGGTCACATAAAGTGGAGTCAAGGGAGGAATCAAAGGACCCGTTAGCCTTTCAGGGTTTCAGGGATTAACGAAACAGGAAACCTCGCGTCAGGGGTCACGAAGTCACGAAACCTGAATTTCCTGTTCAGGTGAAAGCTATGGTCATATCGACAATCACGTGGGTGATATTTGATGCTTAGTGCTTCTTCGCATGGGCGTAACTCCAAATAAGGACATGTGGATACACACTTGCGGGTGTGAGTGATTTCTTGCGGGGAAATCAAAGAGTCAATGAGACTCTTAGGGAGATAAAGAACGATCCTAAGACTGGGAGGTCACATAGAACCTGCTAAGGTGGGGGTGATGGACCACAAAATATACATGGATCACCCTCTCTCTAGGGCTACATCCACATAATTGTGTTATAATATATTAATGTAAAGCATACAATTCTTATCTACGCTCTTAGCTAGTAGATCTTCTTCCTTCTCCTCTCTTTTTCTCCCCTCCCTGAGCACCCAACTACAGGGTTGATCTTCTCACCTAGCTAAAGATCTTACAATACCAGAACGATCTCTTACTCAACACTTGTTTCCACACACTACTACTCACTTGATCACACAACAAAAAAGGCAACAACAATAATCATAACACCAACACCCATCCCAGGTCCTTTAGACCTCTATTTATACATTACAATAGCTCCCCGACATCCTTAGGCTGAAACATAGGTGTCCAAAAACACTAAATACCAAAAACCTAGGTATCTAAAACCCTAGGTCAACTTGACCCGTATTTTTATGGCTTTGCTAGCCTGTCTTTCCTTCCTTATCGCGCTGTACTCCATAGCATCTAACGGTGGATTTTTCCTCTTGCTGATTTGTCCACTATCCTTCTTTATTTACTATCCGTCGTCCCTGATCTCCTCATCCAATGACTTACTTCGCTTTGTCTTTTCTTCTCTTTTTCTCACTTCGACCTAGTAATAGTCACTGTGTCTTCCACAAAGTTCGCATACTCCCTTTTCTTCCTTGATCTCCACGTAGTTCCATAACCAAGGGCCAACAATGCTTGTTGGTTGAAACATTGAACTCATATTTACTCAAGTAACATGCATATCTTATCCCACCTCTTTTTACTTGGGATTGATATCTTGAGAAGTTTTTAGTAAATTCATCCATCTCTGTGTACCTGGAAAAAGTAGGATTAGTAATAAAAATATGTTTGACTTCATGTTGAATTCTCAAATCAAAATCTAATGTTTCCAGGAATTCTTTACGAGTGATGCCTCCTTGTATTCCTGCAAACTTTGAAATATCCTTTGCAATTGTACTCAACTTCTGGTTGTAATCAGGCAGGGTGATCAACTTGTCATTTAGCACTAACAAACTAAGAATCCCTTTCTTGTGTAGCATCTCAAACTTGTTGAATAACATCTTCACACCTATGTCAATAACCTAAGATTTTTCTTCCAACTGCAACATGAGGCCTTTCTTGATCATAACCTTCTTGATTTCCAGGATGGTTTCAGTTATGTCTTCTATATCCAACTCTTATAACTCTTGTTTATTTTTAGAGTTTAGAAACCTAATGAGCTTTATGGCCTCTGTTGGATTTTATCCGAATTATTCTTTTATAATTTCAATGGCTCATCTAGCTTTCTGAATTGGTTCATTCTTCTCAAAAAATATTTGTATAGAGGGACAAATATATATCATGGATTTTTTGATGTCTATCCATATGTTTTCCTTAACTTGGGATAAGGTATTTTCTATGTTTGTTTCTTTCCCTAGTTGTTGCAGTTGTTAGCTGAGCCTCTGTGACTTATGCATTTCTACCTCGTGAGAAGACTAGAACATTGTTTTCGGTTCCTGTAATGTTTTTACCTCTTCCTGTAACTTTTTAATTTCTTCCCCTTGTATGGACATATACTCCATAGATTTCACTAGTTTATCATAGGCATCTCAAAATTGTGTTGGTATTGTTGTTGATGAAGAAAATTATGTTGTTCTAATCCTTGTCAGGGGTACTACATCTAGTGGAATCATATCCAATTGTACATTCATCTCTTTTTCTTTGATCATCTTGTCCATCTTTGCTTCCATTTCCCTAATTTGTGCATTTTTCTCCATGATCAATTTGAACATATCTTCTTTTTGGATTTTTGTTTCAGCTACTTCTTTAGTTTTTGAATCCTCTATTGTTGGAAGATTAATATGTTTCCTGAGTGATGGTATATCAACATTATTATTATTTATCAACTCCTCTATTGCTTTGAAATTAGTTGGATCATATCCAATCTTGAGAACTAGTTCTTCTAATGATTTAATCTTAGTATCTTTGGCCAAAGAGGAGATCTTCTCAATTTTTAATTGAGACTGGATATTATTCAGGGATACCTGCAATTTGTAAGCAGTCATTTAGGTATTTTTCATAGTTGAAAAGATCATCTCTCATGTCTATCTGTGCATATCCATCTGTTCCACAGGATGGACATCCTTTATATCAAAATCAAAATCAGTCTTCTTGTAATATGTTGTTGTCTTTGGGTAGGGGACTTGTGCTTGTAAGAAATCCATTTCCATTCTTCCTTTTTCTGTATCAAAATATGAAAGTAGTTTGTGCTAAGTAGTAGAGGTATATTTCCAGAATTGGGTGTAAGTGTTGTTGTTGAGAAGTTCATTCCTTTGCTTGATTTCCTTATACTTGTCAAAAATATTTGACTCCTTTTGTACTTGAATTGATTCATCTGTCAGATTTGTGTCTAGATTTATTTGAGAGGCTAGTGATGATGGAGAACCTGCAAACAAACTATCTAACTTGGATGAAGAATGTGGTCCTTCCAAAACTATCATTGACTCCAATTCTTCCTCTTTAAGGAAATATGTTGTGTGACTGGTTTTATTCCTCTTTCCATCTACTTGAAAATCTCCAGCTGATACCTCTGTGATTGAAGGAGAAGCTTCCTTCCTTGATATTTTCTATTCTTTATTTTGAGGTGTAGTTGTATGTGAAGTGGTTATAGAGATAGGTTGCTCCTCTTCTTCTTGAAAGGTGTTTTCTCTCCATTCATCCTAGTTCATATATATTTGAACCTCTAGCCTTTGTGTGTGCACATAGGGAGTGGTATTTTGTTTGATCCTTATCTCATAAAGGATACAAAATAGGTCCTATGACAAAGTGAAGCTAAGAGGAAACTTCGTTTGTCTCGAGAGGATGTCTACTTCTTCACCAACTTCTCTATTGTTGCAGATGAATGGTCCAATCTAATTTTTTTATTCTGAATTGATATTTCTTCTTGGCCGCTACAAAATGAATTTCATCTGATTTTATCATCTACCTTATATATTCCCATACAAAAATCCTCATTACAATGTATTTAGGCAATTTGTAAGGTGGAAGCTCACATCCATACACCCTGATTTTTGTATAGTTCTAGTATAAATACTCGTCACCTGTCTTGGCCTAATCAGTAAGGTGCAAAACCTTTTGAATCTCTTCACTAACCCTAGATTTTGTGTTGCTTCTCAACAAACAAGTGGTTAGATGGATGAATTGGTCAATGGAATCCTTTAAGTTGTACTCTGCTAAGTTCTTCCTCACCACTGAAGTCCAGAATATGACTAACTCTGGGATTCCTTGTTCATTTAGCTTTTGAAGTGAAAAAGGAAACCTATCTACTAGATAAAATAGGAACATATAAACCAACATGGAAGAATATTTGAACATCCCTTGAGTTAGAAAATTAAGGAATTTCTTATGAATGCTATCAGCGAAGAATTGACTCAAATTGAACTTCCCAAAAACTTTTTCTTCTGTAGAAAATATGGACAAAAAACCTAAAATAGGTTCATATACCCATTCATCAGAATAATAACCTAACATACATGATAACATGGATATAATCTGGTTTTATTTCACTGTAAAAATGGAAGAGGGGTATGGTGGATTTTTCTTGGTCAATTGGGAATCTTCAGGGAGGACAATATCAAAAATCTAGGCTCTCTGGGGAAAGGTTAATTTATGGTATAATTCATTTAGGGCTTTGACAGCGAATAGGGTGGTTGAGTCACTTTGGGGGATTTGTAGCATTTGGTCAATTGTCTCATGGGTAATTGTGAACATGATTTCACCAGAGGGAGAAGCAATGTCTCTTTGGCCTGGAAGATAATAGGTTTTGCATATGAGGACAAATTCAGGGAAAGGATAAGTCTAAGGAAACATTTAAAGGGAAAAAATTGACTCCCAGAGTCCAATTTCATCGCTCTGGTCAAGGAAAATTTCTTTCATCCAGGAGTGCAACTCGAAGAAATCAAATTCACACCTTGGCTCTACGACCTTGTAGTCTTTGTCTACCAGAGGAATATGGTCTAGGTCAATGGGAGGCATAATCATTAGGTTATCATAGGTGTTGGTAGGCTTGACCTTGGGAGCAATAATTGACATAATCAACTGTAAAAGGATGGTGGTGCTATAATTACTAGAAGAAAATTCTCCCGCTTATGGTGAAAGATGGTGATGGAAGTTGGACATCTTAGCTTGGCACGGTCTTCACGGGGTATTAGTCAGAAAACAATGTAGCTGGATGAAGCAGGGGGTTTCTATAAAAACAACGATATTCGTTATGGTGTGGGAACTTTAGGGGAAAACTAACAATCACGTGGAGGGTTTTAATTGGCTATCGAGTATTTTTTGTGGGATAGGTGTCATGTAGGGAGAGGATAGTAGAGACAGGGAAGATGAATGGTATCAAGATTAGATTGAGTGGATTTTGGAGGGGGGGTGGGTCGGTGGTATATGGAAATATGACGGGGGGTCCAAAACACTAAGGATGCGCCATGTTATGTCGGATCGGAGCGGGCAGAACCACTTTTCGGACCCCCCCTCTGTCGATCAAGGTAGGTAGGTAAGGAGAGAAGTGATTGAGGGTCGTCGATCACATACAAGATGGTGTCATCGAGGAGGATCTGCACAAAACTTATGCACTACAAGAAAAATTTTCTTGTCAACTTCTGAACTTTGGATAAAATACATATGTCATAAAACCAAAGTTATATTTTAAAATCTTTACATTCTAACCTATTTTCCTTATGATAAACTAACGTATTTTCAACACTTTAGGGTTCATTTTAATGTGAAAACACTTTTCAATTTTCTCTAAAAGGAAAATTAACCTAACCTATCTTCTAACCTACGCATCTAACTCATTAATCCAACTTAAAATTTTGGATTAATTTATTCTTCTACCTAACTACTTTAGCCAAGATTAGACAGTTTGGTCAAATTTATTCTGTAACCTAACAACAATAATTTAAAATGTTTGATCATGATTAGACTATATGATTCAAACTTATTTTTCTTTTGATGGGGTTTTCTTGTTTTTCTCTTTTTTTTTTATTCCTTTTTCCTTTTCTTTTCTTTTATACCCTCTTTTCATTTTCATTATTTTTAATGTTTTTCTTTTTCTTTTGGAAATCATTTGCAGAATGAAATATTATTTACAACATAATATCATTGAAAGAGAAATATTCAATCACCATATGATACAGTGAAATATAGGACTCTAAAAGTGGCTCCACTTGGGGATGGTGCTCTCTCTGTGAGGTGTGAAGAACCAGTGATCGATTTCCTTGAACTATCTTCTCCAGTACTTTTTGCATTTGATTTGTTTTATTGTAGTTGTAAAACTAGTGACAACTAATCAGGAGCTTAGGGCCTTCTCTTTGGGATTGAACTTATTATATGATTCACCCACTCATGACAGTAAAAGTAAAATGGTATTTGCAATGAAATTGAGTGAGAAATTCTTCTATTCTAGTGAAAAGTAGTGCTTGAGCATTCTTCCATTGACAGGTCCACCTGACAGGTTTTCCCCATTTGTATCCTTGATTAAGAATGTGTTGTTTCCTCTGTAAGAATGGATTATGTAAGTACCTTTACATAAATTATTAAATTTTCCATGCTTACCTTTATATTCCTTCCTTGAACCCCCATTTCAGTACCTTGTCTCCTATCTGGAAATAATCATCCTTGGTTACTCTATCATAGATATTCTTAATGTTATCCTAGATCACTTGAGTGTTTTTGTAAACCTCTTCTCTCTACTGTTTCAGATGTAGGGTATGATTTATTCTCCTTTGGATGTCATTTGGTTCTTCCTATACTTCCTGTAGTATTTTCATGACAGGGACACCTAAGGAAGTGGGGAAACAAATATCCATTCCATAAACCAACTGGTATGGAGACATGCCAATTGATCTCTTAGTAGTAAGTCTGTCTTCCCATAATGCATTGACCAGCTTGTTGTGCCATGAATTATTGTTATCTTGAAACAACATTTTGATAGTATTAACCAGAATTTTGTTGGAAGACTATGCTAATCCATTCCCTTCAGGGTAATTGACAGTAGAGTGTCCTAAAGTAATTTGATATTTTCTGCAAAACTCCACCATCTTCTTTGATTTGAATGTTGTTGCATTGTCATTGATGATATTCCTAGGACATACAAATATTGAAAGAATGTTACTTTCTTAGATATTAATAATCACAACATCAGTGGCTTGCCTTGTAGGTATAACTTCAATCCACTTGGTAAAATAGTTAGTGGCTATAAGGATCCATTTGTGTTGGCCTGATAATGGTGGATGGATTTCTCCAATGAAATCCAAACCCCACTATTGAAAAGGAGTTTCAAATGATATTGGTTTCAAGGGAAGAGGCATCAGTTTCCTTTTTCCTTAAAAAAATTGAGAGTTATGACATGAGGTCACTTTCTTATAGACATCTGCAAATAAGGTTGGCAAGTAAAAACCAACTCTTAGTATTTTGTTAGCAGTAGTCTTCCAGTTCAAGTGTCCACCACAATATCCTTCGTGAAATTCATGCATAACTTTATCTACCTCATCTTTCAGTAAACATTAGTAAAATTCCTCCAGCATCCTTCCAATATAAATTGCCATACAAAATACAAAATTTCATAGCTTTGAGTTTAAGAAACATAGATTTAGTCTTGGTCAAACCAAGAAAAGCTTGTAAATTATGGAAAACAAAAATCAGGTTTGCATACCAAGGAGAGGTTGCAAAATCCTCTATAACTTGTGGAGTCGCCTGCTCTTATTGTTCATCTAGTGTAGTTAGAAAATGTATATCCAAAGCATGAAAATTAGATTAAGCCATTAATTTAGCTAATCCCTAAAATTAATGAGTTTGGTAGGGTTGATTTCAATATCACATTCAAGGATAACAACAATCCATTTACCCCTTTTCCCATCAGGATTGTTTTGGGTCAGAATGTCTTTCACCACAGAGTTTGGAACATACACAATTATATGTGAATGAAGAATATAGAATATGAAATCTTTGATTGCTTTTACTAGAGAAAAATATTTATTTTCCATAATATTGTATTTAAGTGAAACATCTCTTCAAGATTTACTAAAAAAAGAAATAGGCAGTTCATGACCTTCATTATTTTTCTGCAAGAGCACTGCTACAATAGTATGCTCAGAGGCAAATGAGAAAAGGAGGAATTCTTTTGTGAAATCAGGGTTGATAAGCACATGATCATGTGTTAAGGATTGTTTTACTTGATCAAATGAATGGTTTTCTTCTATGATCCATTTTATTTGTTTTTCTTTCTTCAACATGTTTGTTATATTTCTTAGAAGTTCTGGCAGATTAGGGATAAATCTCCTTAGAAAAATTATTTTTCCAATGAAAGATTGGAGTTCCTTTATATTCCTAGCATGATCTATCTTCCGAATAACTCCAATTATGATAGGATCAATTTTGATTCCATCCTTTGAGATGATGTGTCCTAGCATTTTTCCTTCTTATAATACAAATAATATTTTCTTTGGGTCGAGAGAAATTCCAGATTTCCTATATTTTTCAAAAACTTTTCTCAGGTGGAGAAAATGTTCTTCATTTGTTTTTGAAAAAAAAGTGATATCATCAAGGTATATAACAATGAACCTTCCTAGTTCATCCACAAAAGAAATATCCATTCCTCTTTGAAATGTACCTCGAGCATTCATTTAACCAAAAGGCATTTTCACATACATGAAAGTACCCTAAGGTGTGGTAAATGTTGTTTTTTATTGATCTTCAGGATGGACTAAAACTTGATTGTAACCAGAAAAACCATCTAACAGAGAAATTCTACTCGACCCAACTACCTTATGCAAAATATGATCCATTTTGGGACAAGGATAGTTATCTTTGAGAGAGACTTTATTGAGGTTTCTAAAATCAATGCATAGTATGATTTGTCCACTCTTTTTTCTATTTGGAAGTAAATTTGATACCCATTTAGAAAATCTTAATGGGACAATGATCTTAGCATCATACATATTTTTTATTTCTTTTTCAATCAGAGGCATCAACATTGGATTGATCCTCCTAAGTTTATGTTTTAAAGGTTTTTGGTCTTCTTTTATAAGAATTGTATGTTGTATAATGCTAGTGTCATAAGATTTTAGATATTCATAACTCCATCAAAAAACATCTATGAATTCTATGAACAATTCTGTGTATTTCTATTTTTGAGCAAGAGGTAAATATTTAGACAGTTTAATAATTTTTTGTTCTTGTTCAGTTCCTATGTTGTAGTCTTCAACTTCCTTTGTACTAGGTTCAATTTTAGGTTTTTTGGTTACATCATCAAAATCAAACAATTCTTCTAAAGGGACTAACCCTCTAGGAAACAAATTATCCTTCAATTGCAAAATTTCCAAATCTTCTTATTTATGATCTATTTCTTTTGAATATATCTCATCCACATTTTCTCCTTCATCATTAAAATCAACATGTATATTGGCACATTCAAATTCATTTTTTGATTGTATTTTTTTTTCAATTTGTTCATCATTTCCAATGACTTGCCAATATATGATGTTATATGGGATAGCTGGTATATTCATTACTTCAAGTGTGTACTGGTGATTAGGATGGAAGGGAATTTTACAAGTACTTGTTGAGGTAGCAAGACCATCAACTAGAATGTTCCGATCTTTGGGAATGGTTGATAAATCATACTCAGTAAAGAATTCTATAATATCTAGAACAACATTCATGTAATCTCTCAATATTGGGTGTTTAGCAGAGTACTCACCTTTGATATGTTTTATTATTAGTTCAAAGTCACCACGAACTGAAATTATTTTGGCACCAAGCTTCTTTAAAAGTTGTAAACCTAACATTAGACCTTCATATTCAGCTATATTGTTGGTACATTGGAAGTTAATCTGATAAGAATGTCCTTCTGAGTGGTTGGTTTTTGAATTTGAGACCCATATACCTGCTCCTGATCCTTCTTTACTAACAAACCCATCAAAATCTAAGTTCCATAGAAGTTCATTTTGTTTATCAAGTTCCACCAAAGCTATTTTGTCTTCTTCAAGAATTGTTTTGTATTCTGCAATGTTATAAACATCATTTTCTAATTTGGAAATTTGTTTTCCTATGTCTCCATCATTGTACAAAATGAAATAATCAAGGTCTGAATGAACATAATATAAGGGATAATTGTGTGGTTTATCCTGACTAATGACCATGTATTTCATCAATGTGTCCCTATATAATCTCCTTTGTTGACCAAACAATGGAATTGTATCATAAGACATGTCCAGTTGAAGGGTCCTTATAACTTATCTCCCCATGAGAAAGACAATAGCATGCCATATTTAGGAGGTATATCAACAACAACTATGTCCATTACCAAACTCTTGGCTGGTATTTGTGCTAAGGTAACACATGAATCTTTAATGAGACCTATGCATTTTACTTTCCTTGAATCAAAATAATACAAATCTTTATATGGTCTAGTGATATCAAGTCCTAATTTTTCCATAATAGCCTTAGGCATCAGGTTGTGGGAAGCACCAGAGTCAAGCATGGAATTTTGCAGAGTTTTATCATGAATATTTAAACTGATGTAGAAAGGGGGTGCAACTCCATTTTCATATGTTCCATCAACTTCAGGCCCAAATAATAATTTTGGTTGATCATCAACAACATTTATTGTGTCTGTACCTACCTCTATGTTCATTGATTTTATCATTTGTGATTTTTATGCATTCTTATTCATGATCTCTATTAGAGGAATAAGTATCTTGAGTTTTGCTAATTCATTTTCAAATTTGAATAATGTTTGAGTTATATTTTGGTTAGAAAAATATTTTTTCTCAACAACATCGTTTTGTGAATTATCTTTGGGCTGACTGGTAGAGGGAATATTAGTTTGAGCTATTTTTGAAACAAAATCAGATGTTCTTTTGGTTGGAACTTCTGTGTTCTTTCTAGGATGAATATCAAACATTTTCTTAGAAGATGTATCAACTCTCTTCTTAGTGGAATTATCAGAAGTTTTCTTGGTAGAATTATCAGTTGACTTCTTACTCATATTATACTACATATGGACCTCCATAATTTCATTTCCAAACAATTGTTTATAATCTTCTGATTCCTCATGATCAATTTCAGTTTGTGAAGGCAGGAAAAGGTCATGTTCTTATTGAGTAATAAATACATAATCATTATAATTAATTCCCATTAAATTTATGTGAACATCATCAAGGTATTCAACTATTCCTTCACCTTCATCAACATGATTTTCTTGAAAAGGAGGCCTGATCTATTGGTCTAGACCTCTTTGTTCCCTTTTTTTGATTTGGGGTTTGTTTCTCCTAAAATTAGGATTTTTGATTTGGGGGGCAGGTTGATTCTCTCTGGGAGGAGTCCTATCAGTGATGTCCAATATTTGCATCATCCTTTCCATGATTCTGACTAAGGAGTTTATTTTAGCATCAACAAAAGAGGTATATGGTTCTTCTTTTATAGTTACTCTCCTCTATGTTCTTTGTCTAGCCCTCTTAGCTAACAGATTGGCCTCTACACTCACAACATCTCTCTACATCTCTTCCAAGGTTGCAGGGTTTCTTTCTCTCAATTGATAAGACATGTCAACATCAAAACCATCAAGGAATTTAATCAAAGATAAACCTTGAGGGGTTTTAATGTGTATTGGAATTGCATTATAAATATTTTTAAATCTAGTGCAATAATCCTACACATTTTCCCCATGGTTTCTTTTAATGGTTTCATACTCAGATAAAATTAGAAGAGGATTTTTTTTAACTTCCCATCTATTGGAATGATTGGTGAAAAGTAGTAATGCCATTTAGGCTAGTAGTTGGTAAGGCTTTGAACCATTTTATGACTTCTCCATTTAATCTCTAAGAAAACAATCTCATTTTGACATCTTCATCATCTACTTCTTGCAGGTCAAAAAAGTCATCCATCTTGTCAACATGTTACTGTGCAGTCATAGTTCCAATTCCATCAAACTGAGGAATCCTAGTTTGATAGTCTTGGGGCATATTATGTAAATTGATATCCAAAACGAGGGGAGCATATATTTCTTCCATGATTGGTGTAGGAATATTGATAACATATGAAATTGTGGAAGGTATATATGCATGAACTCCTATAATAGGTTCAATCATTGTCTGTGAAGTTTTTGGAGAAGTGGTGGAAAATGTAGAAGAAGTAGGACTAGTAGATATAGGATGAACCAATTGAGGATTAATAGATGATGCAAAAATGGTTAGGACAACAAGTTCAATAGATTGTTGATATAGGCTTCATGTAAATATTGATCAAACTCTAATGCTAGATCTTGTAACTTCTCAAAATTTTGTAGGATTTGTTGATCAAGATCCGATTCAAAAGATCGTCTTTCAAGTGTATAGGGTTGGAGAATAGCTTGATTTAATACTGTTTCATCCATAAAAATCTCAGATTTGGTTATGAAAAGAATATGCTCAAATGGTATATCAAACTGAATATCCTAGATTGTGATAATGTTTTTTGGGAGAGTGGTTTCCCTAGGAGGAGGACTTCTACTCCCTTGGATTTTCGCTAAACTTCTTTTTCTAATCAATTTTTCAGGGTTATATACAACTTTTACAAGTTATCGATCAGGATGAGATCTAGTGTGAATTATTTTTGGATCCATAACTTGAAACATTAAACACACTACCTAATTATTTACAAATTTTTAAACCTATGAACATTTATCTCTTAAGATTTGAATCTTTGGTTGTCCAGAAATAAAGTTTTCTTACTAGGGACAAAAATTTATAGAAGTTGAAAAATTAGTTCTTCCCCAGTATTGTATCCACTATGTTATCACTCTGTAATTTCCATAGGTTGTAGAAGAAAAGATAGAGGTAACTACAAAACCACTTTGAAAGCTGGGATCTAGACCTGCCAATTTCAAAGAGGGATCTCTTTGTGAGATTTAGATTTGTTTGGATTTAGAATATTAGGCTAGTTATGAGAGTTTGGGATTTGTTTGTTTGTTTGAAATGTTTGGCTGATTGAATGCTTAAATTACCATTGGGCGATGCTGTATGTCTTTTAAGATAAGAATTTGTTTAAGTTTTTATAAAGTTTCTTCACAGGGAAGGGTAGTAAAACTATTTAGATCTGGTAGATTTAGATGATGTGAATGGGATGAAATGAGAGGAAATTCCACCAAGAAAAAGAGAAATTAAGAATTATTTTACTTAATCTAAGTTGAAACACATAAAAAACATTCAAAAACTAGAAACAGAGTATACTGAGATAAACTTTGTTCTTTAACTTTATTTGAATAATTAGAATTGGAAACACGTAAAATGATGACAGAGAGTGAAAAACATAAAAAAAAAGAGAAGCGCATCACCAACAGTCTAACATGGGAATCCTGTGAAAGAGTCTTTTTTATTACTCTTCGATCCTCTTGGATGATACACGGTATCTTTCTTGGATGCAGAAACCAACCCTCAATACTTCGAAAGGAGAAGTATTTATACATTTATTTACATCAAATCCTATCATAAATGATCAAGATTTACTAGAGGGATATCTAAACTAACTGAATCTCTAATTAAAAGAATATAGGAATCTTGTATATCTACTTGGATTTCTGGTGATAATTTGGTGGAAGTTGTTTGATGACTTGTCTCTTTGACTTTGCATAGTTGTTGGTTCTTGCTGGCTGAAACATAAAACTCATATTCACTCAAGTAACTCACATATCTTGTCCCACCACTTTTTACTTGGGATTGATATCTTGAGCAATTTTCTGTAAATTTCATTCATCTCTGTGTACTTGGAAAAAGTAGGATTAGTAACAAAAATATGTTTAATTTCATGTTGAATTCTCAAGTCAAACTGTAATGTTTCCAGGAATGCTTTCCTAGTGATGCGTCCTTGTATTCCTGCAAACTCTGAATTATCCTTTGCAACTATCTTCAATTTCCAGTTGTAATCGGGCAGGGTGATCAAATTTTCATTTAGCACTAATAAAACATGAATCCCTTTCTTGTGTAGCACCTCAAACTTGTTGAAGAACCTCTAGACACCTATGTCCATAACCTGAGATTTTTCTTCCAAATGCAACATGAGGTCTTTCTTGTTCATAACCTTCTTGATTTCCAAGATGGTTTCAGTTTTGTCCTATATCTCCAACTCTTCTATCTCCTGTTTATTTTTAGAAGTTAGAAAACCGATGAGCTATGTGGCCTCTGTTTCCTTTTCTCCCAGTTCTTCTTTGATAATTTCAATGGCTCCTCTAGATTTATGAATTATTTCATGGTGATAAATATGATCTGTATAGAGGGATAAATCTCGGTCATGGATTTGTTCATGTCTATCCATATATTTTTCTTAGCTTGGGATAAGGTATTTTCCGTGGCTTTTTCTTTCCCTAATTGTTGCAGTTGTTGGTTGAGCCTCTGTGACTTATGGATTTCTGCCTGATGAGAAGCATGGAACATTGATTTCAGTTCTTGTAATGCTTTTACCTCTTCCTATAACTTTTTAATTTTTTCCCCTTGTATCGAGATATCCTCCATAGATTTCACTAGTTTATTAGAGGCATTTGAAGTTTTTGCTGGGATTTTTGTTGATGAAAAAACTTTGGTTGTTATGATCCCTGTTAGGATCACTTCATCGAGTGGAATCATGGCCAACTTTACATTCTTCTCTTTTTCTTTGATCAACTTGTCCATCTTTGCTTCCATTTCCCTAATTTGTGCATTTTGCTCCATGATCAATTTTAGCATCACTTCTTTTTGGATTTTTGTCTCAGCTACTTCTTTAGTTTATGGATCCTCTATTTCTAGAAGCTTCATATGTTTCCTGAGTGATGCTATATCACCATTATTATTCTTTATCAACTCCTCTACTTCTTTGACATTAGTTGGATCATATTCAATCTTGAGAACTAGCTCTTCTAATGATTTAATATTAGTATCTTTGGCCAAAGAGGAGATCTTCTCAATTTTTAATTGAGACTGGATATTTATTCAAGGATACCTGCAATTTAGAAGCAATCCTTGAGGTATTTTTAAGAGTTGAAAAGAACATCTCTCATGTTTGTATGTGCATATCCATCTGTTTTGCAGGATGGACATCCTTTATATCAAACTCAAAAGCAGTCTTATTGTAATATGTTATTGTCTTTGGGTAGGGAACTTTTTCCTTTAAGAATGACATTTTCATTCTTTCTTTTTCTTATCAAAAGTTGACAGTAGTTTGTGTTGAGCACTAGAAGTATGTTTCCAGAATTGAGTGTAAGTGCTGATGTTGAGAAGTTCTTTCCTTTTCTTGATTTCCTTATACTTGTCGAAAATATTTGACTCCTTTTGTCCTTGAATTGATTCAACTGTCAGAGTTGTGTATGTATTTCTTTGATAGGCTGGTGATGATGGAGAACCTGCAAACAAACAGTTTGACTAGGTTGAAGAATGTGTTCCTTCCAAAACTATCATTGACTGCAATTCTCCCTCTTTTAGAAAATATGTTGTGTGACTTGTTTTAGTTCTCTTTCTATATACTTGAAAATATTCAGCTGATACCTCTGTGACTGAAGGAGAAAATTCCTTCCTTGATATTTTCTCTGCTTGTTTTTTAGGTGTAGTGGTCTGTGAAATGGTTATAGAGATAGGATGCTCCTCTCCTTCTTGCAAGGTGTTTTCTTTCCATTCATCCTGGCTCATATATCTTTCAACCTTTGGCCTTTGTTTGTGCACATAAGGAGTGGTATTTTTTTTGGTCCTTAGCTCAGAAATGATAACAAATGGGTCATATGACTAAGTGAAGCCAAGAGGAAACTTCATCTGTCTCAAGAGGATGTTTGTTTCTTCACCATCTTCTCTACTATTGCAGATGAATGGTCCAATTTGAGTTTTGATTCTGAATTGGGATTTATTATTGGCCTCTACAACATGAATTTCATCTAATTTTATCATCTTCATGATATATTCCAATGAAAAAATCCTCATTGGGAGGTATTTAGGCAATTTTTAAGGTGGAAGCTCACATCCATACACCCTAATTTATGTATAGTTATGGTATAAATACCAGTCACCTATCTTGGCCTGATCAATAAGGTGAAAAAACTTTTGAATCTCTTAACTAACCTTGGGTTATGTATTGTTTCTCAACAAACAAGTAGCTAGATGGATGAATTGGTCAATGAAATCCTTGAAGTTGTACTTTGTTGAGTTCTTCCTCACCAATGAAGTCGAGAATATGACTGACTGTGGGATTCCTTATTCATTTATATTATGAAGTACAAAAGGAAACATGTATGCAAGATAAGATAGGAACATATAAACAAACATGGAAGAATATTTGAACATCCCTTCAGTTGGAAATTTAAGGAATTTCTCATGAATGCTATCAACCAGGAATTGAGTGAAATTGAACTTCATGGAAACTTTTTCTTCCGTAGAAAATATGAACAAAAAACCTAAAATTAGTTCATATACCCATTCATCAGAATAATAACTTGATAGACATGATAGCATGGTTATCCATGATCTTTTCATCGAGTGGCTTATAAAGAATTGCATTAAATGAGCATAAATTAAAGTGCACCATTAAAGAAGGAAAAGTTCAATAATGAAGAGACATAAGCATCAAATATGAACACAAAAACTTGATAACAGAGTTCATCCTTGATGGAATATGCGTTTGGGTCCTTCTTTCAAATGGGTAGGCCTTTTTATTAACTCAACAAAATAATTTGGCAAAATACATAAGTATACCTCATTCTAAAATAAAGTTGCATAAGTGTTGCTCAGATCAGAAAATAGACAGCACCACTGAATTTGTGGTGTCTATTTACCAAAAAATGACTATCTCCACCCTTCAATTTGTCTCTGGCACTCCAAGGCCCAATAGAAACTCTGTCTCAGTTTTCGTTCCTTGCAACCTGCAATAAATGCTAAGAAATACGTCTTGAAAACTGTGTCGATCTGTACCCTCGCATGCCTCCTCCAGCACTGGGTGGATGCAACTTTTCAATATTTTTTGTGGGATTTGTAAGCAACAAAATTTGTTTTCCTTGTGGTTCGTGGAGCTTGTGTTAACACGTTAATATAGGGGGAGGTCCTGGGGTCGAGCCTGTAGGCCTCCCGTTTTGGGCTATCCATTGTAACTTGTATATATATTTAAAACATGTAGTTATGATAAATTTAGCAAGGATTATTTATATCAGATGGTCTTCATATTTGGCTAAGTCCCACTGGATTTGGAAAACCCTCCAAATATTTTAATATATTTTTTTTGAAAAATTGTTCTCAGGTTGTCATTAGGCATTTTCCCACTGCCACGTGGCATCCCATGATTGGGCGACGTGGAAGCCAACCATTGGGCCACCTCAACCACTGTAAAATCACCTTGCCACATCATCATATGGTATGCCAACTCATATTCCAACTTAGCCTTCCATGTCAACCTCTATGTCATTATATGTACTACCACATGGCACAATTTTATTGGTCCATGAAATGACCTAGAAATTCCAAATATGAGTGACATGTGGCATCCTTTGGTGCTTCCATGTCACCAAGATGACGGACATCATGATGATTTTAGCATGAGATGTGTCACCTCCTACACATGCCACAAATATTGTATGGCTAAAAAATTCATCCGTACTGATGTTGACGTCAACAATACTGATGATGACTCATCCCCCTACGATGATGTCATTTTAATTGAGTTTTTAAAGATTTGAATTTTTTCCCTTTCTCTGTGTACTAAGGTCATTCTGAGCTTCTCGAATTGCTTCTGTGAGTTCTAATATGTCCTTAATCTTCTCTAGATCGTTTTTGGATCACACAGATATAATCTGGTTTTCTTTCTCTATAAAAATGGAAGAGGGGTATGGTGGATTTTTCTTGGGAAATTGGGCATCTTCAGAGACAAAAATCTCAAATAATATGGTCTCTCTGGGGAAAGGTTAATTTTTGGTATAATTCATTAAGGGATTTGACAAAGAATGAGGTGGTTGATTCACTTTGAGGGATCTGTAGCATTTAGTCAATTTTATCATGGGTAATTGTGAACAAGATTCCACCATAGGGAGAAGCAATATCTCTTTGATCTGGAAGATAATTGGCTTGGCATATGAGGACAAATACAGGGAAATGATACGTATGAGGAAACATGTAAAGGGGAAAATTTGACTCCTAGAGTCCAATTTCATTGCCCTTGCAAAGGAATTTTTTTTTCAACCAGGAGTGCAACTCAAAGAAATCGAATTTGCACCTTGGCTCTGTGACCTTGTAGTCTATGTCTGTTGGAAGATTGGTTGTTATCATTGATGTCAACCCTAGTCATGGGTTTTGAACCGCAATATTGATGAAGGTATTTGGATATGAAGGAAAATGCACATGTATATACAACAGCCATGGATAGATAGTATACATCATGTTGTTTCTAGTGGTATGTGACACATCATGTGGATCCTCATGGTTGAGGAGAAATGAATTTTTGAAGATGACAAAGTGAATTGAAGAAGGAAGTACATGTAGGCCCTGAAGTTAATTAAAGAAGAGAATTACAAAATAAGAAAGTGTCAGGTCAGCCCTAATGTTAAAAGGAAGTGACATAAATGGTATAAATAAAAATGATTATACATTCATATTGATACAAGTCAAATTTCAGAGAAAATAAGAAGTAAAACAAGGTTGGATTTCAAGGGAGGATGAAGTCTTTTGTTGATGTGTTCTAAGGTATGTTATTTTCAGGTCATCTTACCATTTTTTCTATAATTTTTTTTCTAGAACGATTCAGATGGTGAAATCACTATGGTATTGAGAAGACATATCAAGGTACCTCTGTTAAAAATTTCATCTCTTGATTCGCTATAATTATGGATATACACTATGTGGAAGATAAGGTTTGTGACCAGTCCTGAAGTGGGACCACTTCATACAGAATCTAAATGAAGTGGGACCACTTCCATTGGAAATAATATGGACTGTAGTTTCTTGTGCGTGATTTTCAGATTCATGTGTTAAATATTGAGCGCGGGGCATGCTGTACAAGTTCGGTCTTCTGAATAGACCATAATTGAATAAAGTCTACCATTTTTTCTATAACCTCTTCTTGGGGAGGATTCAAGGAGTGAAAATTGGAGGAATTTCAAAGAATACATTGAGTAATATTATCTACAAGATCAGAGTACTCCAAGAATTGAATAATTGCAGAAATTGAAGAAGTCTCAGGAAGCATTATCAGGTTCTATGTGATGATTGGTTGATGGTGATGATTTAATGTAAAGTT
>ML780780.1:365056-394860 GCA_009831015.1 Picea engelmannii | reverse complement strand
GGGGGGGGGGGGGGGGGAAGTTATTGAGGGTTGTCGATCGAGTATGATATGGTGTCGCTGAGGAAGATCTACATGAAATTTATGCACTACAAGAAAAAATGTCTTGTCAACTTCCAAACTTTGGATAAAATAAATATGTCATAAAACCAAAGTTAGCTTTTGAAATATTTTCATTCTAACTTATTTTACCTATTCTAAACTAACCTATTTTCAATACTTTAGGGTTAATTTTGATGTGAAAACCATTTTCAATTTTCTTTGAAAATAAAATTCACCTAACCTATCTTCTAACCTATGGATCCAACTCATTAATCCATATTAAACTGTTGGATTAATTTATTCCTTTACCTAACTAATTTAGTCAAGATGAGACAGTTTGGCCAAATTTATTCTCTAACCTAACAACAACAATTTAAAATGTTTGATCATGATTAGACTATATGATTCAAACTTATTTTTCTTTTCATGGGGTTTTCTTGTTTTTCTCTTCTTCTTTTTTTCTCTTTTTATTTTATTTTATTTTTTCCTTTTCTTTTATACCCTCTTTTCATTTACATTATTTTTTATCTTTTTCTTTTTATTTTGGAAATCATTTGCAGAATGAGATATTATTTACAACATAAGATCACTGAAAGAGATATTCAATCACCACTTGATACTATGAAATATCGGACTCTAACATAGATAATGCTAGTGGTACTCTTCTTTCACATTATCCCCCCAAGCCGCAAAGAGGCCACACACAAGAAACTAACAAACAATAGTTCCAAGGCTTGCCTCGCAAGGTAGAGCTTCCACTCTTTCTACAATATTGGTATCCCAACTCTCAAAATTAAAATAAGGTCAAAACCATTTTGGCAACATAAATTTACCAAGAATAAGTGTGATCCATTTCCCTTCTACATCATTTGTTCTATAGAAATTTCTTCACTGACACATGTCCACATGCACAATTAATTAACGTTTTAATTAATTAAATTAGGATTATTCACCCACACACTTGTCACACTCTCCCCAAGTTGCACAAATAATTACCACTTCTATTTTATTTAAAAAGACAAATTCTCTCACATTCCCCAATGTGCTCATATTTTGTCTCTTAGTTGACCCTTTATTCCCCAAATTATTATTTAATGAGTATCTCCTAACGAGATCTTAGTTAGAGTTGGAATAGGATTCTTCTTCTAGTTAGACTAGTGGTAGCTTGACTCTAGATACCATTCTATGTGTACACCTATTCTCTCATATTTTATTTCTTTCTATTTTAAAAATCCCTTTTAATATTTTCATGCACACATGTGCATTCCATCCAATCTTTAAATTTTTCTCACTTTTCCTTAAATTAATTTATTTCTATTCTTTTAATTTAGTTCCCTAACTAAACATATACTTAGGATTAGTGTTAGAATTAGGCTTAGACTTTTATTGGGATTTATAATTAATAAATTCACTGTTTAATTAATTATTTTAATCTGGCAAGGTCTAATCGATTCAATGTTTTCTAGGCCACCTATATTTATTGACTCAATTTTTTAATTACGTGATGTGTTATTCAAGACACACCTCTATGCTCCAAGGGTGCCACTTTCCTTTGATTATTTTTGGAAGTTTGTCTGACGCTTGGAGTCAATACTCCACGCGATCGACCTTGTGAGAGACTAAGGGATTCTAAGGAATAAGGACTCGGCCTTACTTCGTGTTCCTTAGGAATCTTCGTGAGTGACTGGCTCAGTCCGCCCTCACGATGTCATGGACCTCTCAAAATAGGTAATCGTTAAACTACCATTCAAGCCATGATGAAAGTGCTAGTAGGATGTGATAAGGACACTACCACACCTCTCTCTCAATGTCTCATTTTTTTGCATGCCCCCCCTACTCCTTATGTGATTTAGTTTAGCAAGCATTGTCAAGCCTGCATCCAATGGAAAAATTAGTGTCAATAATATATATACATAATCATACCGAAATAAATCATCTGTCATATGTGCGTAAAATAAAATAATCAAACAAATACAATCCACTCCCTGACTCAATCCAGATTCCAAGGAAGTCCATCAATTCCATCAACATTCATAACATGTCATGTGCCCTGCACACTCAGGAAAACATATCAATATCATCTGTCGATATATCTACATCAATATAACAATAAGTTACAACACAACATCATCATCATATGTAACCCTAATCGAAACTAAATCATAATATATCATAACCAGATCACTTGCACACAAGTGTCCCCAAATAATATGTCAATAAAAGTGTGTTCAATAGAGGGGGATGTTACATATTTGAAAGTTGTTGACTGATCGGATATAGAAATTAGTTTCTTGGGAAATGCGGCGATGAATAAATTTATGGGTGCTTCCACTATCAAAGAAGATGATGACCTTCTGATGCTTATTGTAACCAACTATATTGAGGGTTTGGAGAGAAGAAAATCTAGTGAGAGAATTCATGGAAATGACTGATTCAACTTTAGGAGGGTCAAAAGGTTGAATCATGTCAGTGGGTTCATGTGAATCAACCACAGGGGGAGCCCCAACATCTTCAGAAAAATCCTCTGAGATGGCCATAAAAAGATTTTGTTCCTTAAACTTGTGCCCAGGAAAATATTTTTCATCACAATTATAACAAAGCCCCTTGAGTTATCCTTCAATGATTTTTTCCTAGGTCAATTTTTGGATATTTAGTGGATTGGAAGGAGTGGGAGTGATTGGTTTAGGGAGAGGAATTAAGGAGAGTTTTATGGTTTGAGAAGAAACAACTTGTTCTGATTCCTAAGCTATTTTAGTATCTTTCATCAAACTTTTAGGGAGATCCATGAGGATGTGGGAATGAATCTCATCCTTGAGGCCACTGATAAATCATTCTTAGAAAAAAATAAAAATAAATAAATAAATAACAAACATCAAACATGCCCTCTGTATGGAAAACCAATTGCTTAGAAGCATCTATAATGTCTTCCACTGTTCTATATTGTTTCGAATTTGTCAAACATCCTAAATGGTTCGTGTCAGTGTTAAATCATTCATAAAGTTCTGCAACAAATTTTTTCCAAGCCACATACCCTTGGCGAGAATTTTTCTCCATTGCCACCATTTCCAATGTTCCATATATAGATGGAGAACACCATACTTTAGTTTTGGAAACTCATCATTATTTTCATACAAATATAAATAGTGTTCAATTTGAGTGACCCATCATGTGGGATACGATCCATCAAATTTGTTCACCTCCACACGAGGGGGACGCAGGTCCCATGGAAAGTGGTAGGGAGGAAAGGATGTGGACTTGGAGGATTCAAGACCTTCAGGGTTATAAGGTGTGGAAGAAGAGAAATGATTTGGGGTGATCTTAAACAAGGCATTCAAAGTTTTCACTGCATATTGGCATTGTTGATAGGTGGCGGTAAATTGAGTGATGGATGTGGCAAGTGATTCGAGTGGAGCAAGCCATGAGTTGATGTTACCAATACTGGACATAATGGAAGAGATATGAATATGATTTTGGTCATGAGATTTTTCCAAGGTGGTGAGATGTTGTTCCCAATATTTTCTGTGAGTGTGGACCATGGGGAAAGAGTTGGACTCCACATAAATTGGTTACTGGTGATTTCTACCACTATGATCAGTGAAAGAGAGGAATTCAATGGGATATATACCCAATAGGGGTGTCCGGAAGGGGTTGGTTCCATGAAAAAAAATTGTTTAAAAATGATAGGTATGACTTCGATTAGGGAGAAGAGAGGAATACAATGTGATAGGTCTCAAATAATGGTGTCAGTAAGATCCATACTTTTTTTTTAATTCCTGTGGAGTTATACTCTGATCAAAATAATACTGCAATGACCAAATGGCCAAAATCTTAATAGGAAGAAATGTGTAGGAGTTTCACAACCAGAATGTTGGAGGCATAGTTGCACAACAATAGATCTTGTGCGTTTTTTTTCTTGTTTCCACCGCAAGAGTTAGGGTATTCATAGTTTCTACAGACAAGGTTTTTCCATGTGCTATATCTCTCTAATATATGTACAAGGTCCAAAAATAGTACTCGACCAAATATCTCAGGGCACCAACTAAGGAGGCTAGATCGTTCCCTTAGCCGTACTACCCAACTACCCATGTACTAGAGAGTATCTTATCTAGCGATGTTATCAGTGGAACTATAGCAGTCAGGTGGACAATCGGTTTATCTACGGAGGGATTCAAGATATATAGGTCGATCCATATATAGGTTTTGTCTAATGCTATACCACTTGAAGGGGTATCAACAGGGGTTACAAGGGTGGCCACCAATGTTCGCTTAAGTACCACTTGTAGTTCCTACATGTATTCTTCCCCTACCACATATTTATGCATTGAGCGATAGATATCTATAGCTTTAAGACATCGGAATATGTCTGTACCCTGAAAAAATATAACCCATAATTTTATGCCAATGAAAGTTCTTTGATACCACTTGTAAGGTACCGAATCTATTATAATAGTTGAAAACATAAATATTGTAGAGAATAACAGTGGAACAACACAATAGATGAAACCACAACACCAAAATAATATCTTTATTGATAGGAAACAATGTTCACTTGCCACTTCGAGGGGGAAACCTCTAGCAGAGAAGCGCTCTATTACAATAATTCTCAAGAAAAAACTTCTCACACCCTCGAGTCCTATTTATACTAAATATATATATCAAAAGAACAATCTAGACAAATATCTTCTAGAAGAGAAATATTCTATTAGGTCTTCTTACATTTGACTTATTCTTCCTTATTACTAGGCCTTATTAATATTGCCCTTTATTACATGGAAAATATATTATTCTACCTACATGAGGGGTTAGGGAGGTTAGGTCCCTAATAGACCCCCTACATATATATTCATTAGCATAAATTTTCAACATTCCCTTGTTTCTCCGTAATTTAAATATGCATACCATGCCATCTCATCATCATGAAACACCCATACATTCAACCTCTCAAAATAGACATTCCATAAATAAACTCGTGCCTCCCAAAATAACATAATTATGCCAAAAATAAATCAAATTGTTTGTTGCTTCATAAATATGTTCATCAGTCGAAGTATCATCAATTCAGAAATTGTCTTTCTATGTTCATTATGTTTACATTTGTCTTTGTTGAAGAAATGAATCTAGTTAATAAAAAATACTAGGTCAATATATACAATCAATAGTTAGTAAAACATCAAATGCTATCTTGCAAAATATATAATTTAATGGTCGCCCTGAAATGACCAACAACAAAGCATGCAAGTAGTATGATTAAATCGAGTGAAAAGGGGAACATACAAGGAAGAATCATGTAATATCCTCTGCAACTTACATGATCGTAAAATAAAACATCCCTTATAACTCTGTAAACTAATAATTTCTTAGAACATGGGAGGACTAATGAATTTGGGAGAGATGAAGGGATTTAAAATGTGTGAAAAATGAATTGAATCAAAGGACTGTATGGTAATGTTGTCAATCCATTAATTCCACTTGAAAGATTATTTACTTATAGACTTTTGTTTATGATATTTTCAAACTCATGCAATATAATCATCAAACCAACTATAAATTCCAAACTTCCAAAAATCCTATAAAACCATTTCCTATTTATACAATGATGGGAAAAAGTGAAAATTCAAATGATACATGATTTGGGAATTCATGGAATAATTCTTAGAAAGTGGAATAATGAGGGGGTTTGGTCCTGCGTATATAGAAGAAAACAAGGAGAAGAACATTTTTGAAAATGCATAACTTTAGATACATTGAAAATAATGTAGCGTACAAGGCATCATCATGATATCAAACCTTTGTTGGATATTTCCATTTCATGAATACATATAAAACTTTTCCAAAATAGAGCCAATACTCAAACTCATCTCTGAATACAAATTCAAAATCAACAATGTTTAATACCAATATCGACCTCTATTTTAAAAGTCAATGCATCAAATCCATTAGCAAATAGACAAGTCTCCAACATAGCTTGAATTAGAAGCCATGTGTTACTCTCCAAAATTATTGAGTGCGAAAGGAAACCAATAAATATATACCCATAATTTTTTTCATAGTTTCTTAAATCAGACATAAAGACATCAACATTTTGAGCTCAACAAATGGATTTCAAACCAATGAATCTGTACAAGTAGTATTTATATGAAAAATCATTTCGAAACCCAATAAATAGGAGTCAAAACCATCATCAAAATTGTATGTCAGAAAAGCTATCAATCATGCATTCCAAACTCGAATGGAACAAGTTCATAAATAAGCTATTAAGTTTGGGTTTTGAACCCAGTACCAATCCTGGAATAGAAGACCCATTATATATATATATATATATATATATATATATATATATATATATATAAGTCAACAAGATGTAAATGGAGGTATAAAACGAGATAACGGTGTCCAAAATAATCTCATATTGATAACAACCATACATGTGAAACTTCTGCGGGAATACTTTGAGACTAGAAGCTCGAGGTTTCAAAATGCATCCTCTAGTTTGGAAAAACAAAATGCATGCAAATTCAAACCTTGAGTTGGAAAACTATTAGTAACATTCATAAGGTGTATTAACAATAGTTGACTAGTAAATTCTTTGGATTTATGGGTGGTCACCCTCTGAGACATATATAATGAACCGATGATAAAATTATTCAATTACTTTCAACAATAGTTGTTATAACCAAAATATTCAACCAAAAATCCTCTTGTCAAGTAATGTGTGTGGAAAACAGAAATTACCCCAGGACAATTAAAACTTAGGAAGTCCTTTCTTATAAACTCAAGTGGGTTATTTCCATAATCAATAAAACTTATAATCTTGTTGCAAAATAGATGGAAAGTTAATATATGGATGATACAAAGCCTTGTTTTGAAATGTGACTCTCGTTCTACTGAGCACACTTTTATTGACTTATTCTTTGAGGACGCTAGCATGCAAGTGATCTGGTTATGGTACATTATGATTCTGTTTAGATTATGGGTTATATATGATGATGATGATGATGCATTATAACTTATTGTTATTTTTATGTATATGTATTGGCATATGCTATTGACGAGTTTTCCTAAGTGTGCAGGACACATGACATGTTATGGATGTTGATGGCATCAATGGACTTCCTTGGAATCCAAATTGAGTTAGGGAGTGAATTTTATTTGTTTGATTATTTAATTTTATGCACATGTGAAATATGATTGATTACAATATTATTTATGTTTATGGATTATTGACATTGTTTTTCTCAGTGGATCTAGACTTGATGATGCTTGCTAATCTGACTCACATAAGGAGTGAAGAGGCCATGCACAAAAACCATACATTTGGGGGAGAGGTGTGGCAACGTCCCTTTCATAGCCTACTAGTACTCTCGTCATGGTATGAACTATATGTTAACGATTATCTAGTTCGAGAGGTCCACAATGTCATGAGGGCGGACTGAGATAATCTCTCACGAATATTTCTAAGGGATGTGCAATGATGAAAAACCATTATTCCTTAGAATCCCTTAATCTCTCACAAGGTCGACTGAATGGAGTGTTGACTCCAAGGGTCAGGCAAACTTCCAAAACTAGTCAAAGATGAGTGGCACCCTAGGAGCATGTAGGTATGTCTTGAAGGGCACATTGCGTAAATAAAAAATTGTGTCAATAAATCTAGGTGGCCCAAAAAACATTGAAATGGTTAGACCTTGTTAGAATAAAATAATAAATTAAACAGTAAATTATTAATTATAAATAATAACAAAATTATAAGCCTATCTGTAAGATTAAGTCTAAGTCTAAAATTTAAATAAATGACTAAATGAGCTATGGCATAATTTAAAAGATTTGAGATAAATTCAAACTCTAGAAAAATGGGGAATAAAATTTAAAGGATGGACAAAATGTGTGCTTGAAATTAATAAAAAAGATTTTTAAAATATAAATAAATAATAGCTTGAGAGAATAGGTATATACATAGAATAGTATCTTAAGTCAAGTTACCACTAAGTCTAACTAAAGTAAGACTCCTAGTCCAACTCTAAGTAATATCGAGTTAGGAGACACTCATTAAATGAGAATTTAGGGAACAAAGGGACAACTAAGAGCGAAAATAGGAACACATTGGGGAATGTGAGGGAAATTGTTTTTTTAAATAAAATAAAAATAGTAATTACGTGTGCAACTTGGGAGAGTGTGACAAGTGTGTGGGTGAATAATTGTAATTCATTTAATCTAAAAATTTAAATATGTATGTGTAACGGTCCCTCCGTCACACAACAAAGCAATGTACATCAGGTAAAGATTTTGTTTTGTTTTGTTTTGCATTAGGATATTAAATTCGTTACAACATCATAAGAAACATCGCAAATGATACATAATCATAAATAAAACAACACATAATCATTGCATTAACCTAACTAAAACTGACACAAATTAACACACAAACAACAACTCAATCAACACATCATCATAAATAATAGTTGCACTTAATCAACACATCATCATACTAAACAATGACATAATCAACACATCACAATCGACTGAAGCAATATACAATTGAATGATCAACCATGTCACTGAGAATTAAAAGAACTACCCTCCCAACCTATCCTACATGGTTAGGACCTCTAGGACACATAAGCAACGCTCAAGTCCAGGATTCATCTGATTGATTTTGACCATTTGAGATATCAGGGCTGGCGATTGTTATGAGGAACAAGGAGGTGCCTAAATCCCACTAAAACCAATCAAGTCACCAATCAACTAGATCAATCAATCAATCCTAATCATCAATTAAATATAGCACAAGAGTAATCAATCACATAACTCATCATATACCATCATTAATTTCAAGGCACAAGATTATCTAAATACTAAATCGTTCATAAATCAAAATTATTCCATAAAGCAATAAATCCAATTACTAAATCATTACACATCAACATGATTCTGTGGTACAAGGAAATCTATGTACTTATTCATTTATACATCAACAATATTCCATGGCACAAATAAATATAATTACTAATCATTGCACATCAACATTTTAATCATTTAGTAACAAGAATAATGGTCATGCAACTTAAAACTACTTTACCAATAAGTTCTAAACTTGTTCTTTACCGATAAAGTTTAAGAGCACAAGGGGTAAGGTAAAAATGCATAAAGTAATACTTATTTTCTCAATTTGCGCAATTACTCTTCTTAATTCAGACCATGTAACATTTACACCTAAGGGACTAAAGTTTCCTTCGCAAAGCAACACCATTTATTTTCAACAAGATAGGATGAATTATCATAAATTAGGGATTCTTGTGCACCAAAGCAACAAGGCGTACATGACGATCATTTTTCTATCTTATTTGACGTTGCGCAACTTGCGCAATTTCTTAAGAATACTAATTGTGCAAGGCGCATTTGGTATTTTGTTACAATTAATATTTAACAAGAATAAAAATTGTTAAAATAAAATCACTATTAAGAAAGATTAGAATGGAAGGTCTATTCTATTAAATTATTTGTTACATCATATTTAAGGAAACAAACCCTAAAGATGATATAATTTTTCATTTCCGATGTACTAAGATTCGTTCTCAAGTAATATGTGTTAGGTGGTAGCTTTTAAGAACATCAAGTATAAGTCGTGCATGTAATCCAAATAGGTACTTTCTCAACAACATTTTATTAGTTTAATTAGAATTTGCCTTTATCTTGGATTTAGAGTGTAGGTTATCCGGAATATTATATAACAAGACGAGCTAGCGGCAAGTCCCTTCCGTTAGGGCAGAGCTACCATTGCTTGATTGAGTGCTCGATTGCTTAACTGCTTACGGGACTGTCATTGCTTGAGTTGACTGTTGACTGCTGCAAGTGCTTATCTTCATAGGATGCTTCCAAAAATTAGATCTGTCTCTTCTACTGGATGTAATTGTAATTTAAATAAACAAATCGTAAGATCGGTGGTATATTTGGCCGGACGATCTACACATTGATTTTTCATGGCCGGTGAAATCCGCTTTGGGAAATACTTATTTAAACATAGTTTTTTATGTTGATGTGAGTTGTGATATAGATTATTTGTGTGAACTGAAATATGCAACCAAGAACAATTACCAGATAAACATAAATGTGGATCCACACCCTCGCGGATACTGTAGAGCAGCTGGCTTCTCTCTTGCAATATTAAATAGCGCTTTCGAGAAAGGGTGTATGTGAAATAGTTACAGAGATGACATTTTATTTAAGCGCTATCATAAGAACATTTAAGAGCATTTGTTTAGATAAGATATCTGCCCATAGGTTTGGTAAATAATTGTGGCATAAACATTTTGGATTTTCTTAAGTACACAAGAACCCACACTAGGATCTTCACAGAATGGATTCCGCATCCAACTCAACACCCCAACTTCATAATCAAATCAAAAGCAAAAACTTAATTTTGAATTAAAATCACTTATTCATAACTTCTTATTAAATTTCCCAGCAACTTTAGAAAAGATACCCATCTTGTCCACTTATGAAATTATTAAAAAGTTTACGCAATTACACAATCCTTAACTGTTGGTATATACTAGCACAGTGGCTAACTAGCGGCTGGCGAGTGATAAAAAAGACTCAGTAAAAATGTCAGGTTAAAAAAAACTTAGTTAGGTCCATGCATGAAGAAACTGGACAGTTGAAGAACTCTAAAAGTTAATTATTTAAACGTGGCAATCATATGATGTTACAATAATTTCTTAATATGATTAGGTAAATGTTAAAAAGTAAACAGGTTAACAGATGCATTTATAAATGCAAAGAAATTATCAAAAATAAATCTCACTCATTGATTTTGGAGGACGACTAAGAATATGCCAACATCTTCAATACATAACCATCAAATTAGAATTTAAGATTAAAAGATCATTAATTGTACCATCTCCAATAAATATACCTTTGGGGATATGCATTAAAATTTATAATTGTACTGACAGCGTTGTCAATATCAAATCAGAAGTTGAGTTGGAATCCTTCTATCATCTTTCCAGCAAAGAAAAAGTGTATCACAAGATTCGCATAATGCTCTTATGTGCCTGAGATTCTCATAATGCTATTTTTTACTAGGCCGCATTCCATATGCTAGCGGAGAATTGTTTGTGCCATTTTCCACTATCGATTGTTATGTAATATAAATGATCCAAACATTTTCTTTTTGGAATTTGCAACCTGCACATATATAAGATTTCCAGTTCAAGATCTATCTCTATTGGAAAAATGAATACATGCTCTATGTATATAGAAGGTACATAGGAATTCAAAATATAAGAAATATTATTCTGACTTGATGAATACAATTCCATAACTAGTTTTTTACTATTTGTTTAATCGAGCATTTTTTAAACCAAAAAAATCATTATTTCTAATAATTTTTAGCATAATTGTTTTACTAATTATATCCATTATGCTTGATTTTGACAGGTCCTTTGGCCGCTTAGACATTGACAGCTTATTTTGATCTCCATTGTACTGGATCTTGACAGTTTTTTCATTTCCCCAAGGTTAAGTATCACACAAATGTGTTAGTCAAACAAAAAACCCGTGTCTGTGCCAGACAAGACGCAGACAAGACCAAGAATAAGGAGCTCAATCTATTTGGCTGGAGGAATTAGTAGAAAAGGATTCAGAGATAAACACCAGCTTCTGGGAATCTGCAAAGAAAAAATTAAAGGTCAGTATATGCAAGGAGGTAATGTTTCAAATATGTATTAAACAAGCTGTCTGTGCCCGATAAGACCAAGAATTTGGATGTCCGGAAGGAGCTCAATTGTTTGGCTGCAGCAGGAATACAAAGATAAACACTAATGCCAAGAAATCTGCAAAGAGAAAATTAAAATGCCAGGAAATCTCCAAAGAGAAAATTAAAGGTCAGTATTTGCAAGAATGTAATGTTTCAAATATGTAATGTTTAAGATATAAATTTTAAGAAAAGGTCAAATATGTGCATTTTAGAGCGCATATCCAAGCTGGAGTAGAAGCATTTTAGAGCGCATATCCAGGTTGGAGCAGAAGGGAATGGAGGCAATGGCCAGGCCAGGCCAAACTAGAAGGGAAAGGAGGGGTAGAGAGTCGAGACGCTGAGCAAAAGGGAAAACACAACGGGAAAGCTAGGGGGAAAATGCAATGGAAAATCTAAGAGGAAACATAGGGCCGACTATCCTTGTCTCATGGAAACCTCTCTGTTGTGTCCTGCTTACAATGTTCTACGTGTAAGCTAAAGCTTTTCTACGTGTAATCTAAACAAGGATGTGATAAATATGAATTAATATATGGCTAGATTTTGAGTAAACATTTAATGTTTCTAAGTAATGCTAGCTTGCTTTATCTGTAGCATTAGTTTGTTTGGTAAAAATCAGAAAAACAGCTTGCTTTTTAAATCAACAATAACCTAAGATATCTTCTCTGTGTCCCTCGAAGATGCCAAATAAGAGATCGAATTGAAAAACTTAAATGGTATAATTCCCTCGAAGATGCCAAATAAGAGATCGAATTGAAAAACTTAAATGGTATAATTTTTAGAAAACTTTGTTTAAAACACTCAAAACTCATTGTTTTATATGCCTAGTTAATAAGAATTTTGAAAATCGATTACTAATAGTCCCCAGCCCGAAGGGTAGGGACTAATAAGTATTCCATAGGTGATGCTCTAGGGAAACAATGCTGGAATATTCCATGATGTCTATAATAGACATTCTCCATCCAAAGATAATTATTTGACTAGAAGGTAAAACCTTACTTTGTTTTTAGAGTAAGAATATTGTTGAATATAAAAGGTAAGTTTGCAATGCTATTAGAGTTACATCCTCAACAATGCAATTCCTAGTCGATTGAAGGTAAGAGAGCATAAATACATCGTTCCCTTGATTGTTGAACACGCTGTCACAAGGGTAGAGGCTGAATCTGGAGTGATCACAAGGATCTACGCATCAGGAATTTAGGCGCGGGTGCAACGACAACTGGCAACAATGATTTCGTTGGAAAAAAAACTTACTAAAATCCATTAATAATAACCAGTTTTAAATGGAAACTGGTGTCCTAAAACTAACACACAGACCTCAAAAAGGACTGGCTGACAGAACGCAAAGGCACTAACCTCCAGCGCAAGGATAACCATTCGTTATTCATAAAGCAAGCGGGCTTGATACCAGCAATCCGACGGGTTCATCAGAAGAAATCTATTTTTCAACGATGACCTCCACAAATCACCGTTGTTCAATTCTACCTCAACAATTCGTTTTCCCTAAAACCTGTCCCAAAAGCTCACGAGTGCCAATACTAAGCTATTTTAGAGATGGCGCCAGTGGGATTGCCTCACCTTTCTGAGTATGTTGATGCCTTTGTAACAACCAATCTCTTAGATTATCAATCCTCACAGGTTTATGGAAGATGCCAACAAATAACTAATATGTTGTTAACTAAATAACTAATACGTGGTTGTAGAGAGCAGAATTTTGTGGTGGAATGGCTAAAATGTTGGGCTAAAAAATACCATTTGTATCTAGCTATCGATTCGATCTAGTAGCGCAACTCAATCCAGAAAATACAAATTCAATCTTAGCTGCTAAAGGTAAATGGCATCACTGACCATAAATTACTTTAGTACACAACCCATCAAGGATTTACCAAATCAAACTCAAGAATAAAATGGCAGTTTATGACTGTTAAAGGTGTTCCTGATTAAGTCAAAACTCATAAGTTTTAAGTGTTTGTAAAATGATGCTATTACCCAAGCACATCAATATATATGAAATTTTAAACGGACCCAAGCTTTGTCATTTTCATATCAGCCGTGATAAAAAATAATGTACTCTATTTTTGTTCATTTAGGTTTCTGTGGTGAGAATTATGTTCAGAGATTGTCGGAAGAACCACAGTATTTAAGACATCTTGTTGTCGACGTTTTTGGTCCTGATGATGGATCCTGTTATGGATCCGAAACATCGACAACAAGATGTCTTAAATACTGTGGTTCTTCCGACAATCTCTTAACATTACTCTATTTTTCTTATGTCGACTAGCAGTAAAAATTCATTGGGAATTTAAAAGACAACAACTATCAAGTTTTTTCTTATGTCAACTAGCAGTAAAAATTCATTGAGAATTTAAAAATCAAGTTTTCTTCTAGATAAGACAACAACTATCAAGTTTTCTTCTGGATATTGACCGATACGTAACTTTCCAAATTAAATTGGACTTACAACACAAATTAGGTGGGATTTCTATAGCTCTTATTATACAATAAAAATTCTTAACTCAATTACAGTCTCAAATGAAATATTGTAACCAACGAAAAATTCCAAAGTCGAAGATAGTCTTCCTCTTATTATACAATAAAAATTCTTAACTCAATTGCAATCTCAAATGGAATATTGTAACATTTCAAAGTCGAAGATGGTCTTCTGCAATGACGCTCATTTCGACCTCTTGCTTGCTAATCGTTGAGACTTCACCGATACCTCACAGCCAACGCTAGGGGTATTCCTATTCCCCTTATCCCCGCAAGCCGTAAAGGGGCCACACACACGTACAACTAGAAATTCTCTAGCTCCCAGCTTGCCTTGCAAGGTAGAGTCACCACTCTCTTTCAAGTTGGGTATCCCAACTCTCACAAGTAAAACCAATAAAAAATTATGCACCATAACTTTACCCATAACTAGTGTCCTCTATTTTTCATCTCAACGCTTTGTTTTATAGAATTTTTCCATAACCCATCCCCACTTACACAATTAATTCATTTTTTAATTAAAAAAAATTAGAATTATCTCCCCCTTAAACTTGTCACCATTTCCCCAATTTGCACAATTAAATACACAATTTATTTTAATAACAATCAGTCATGACCCTTCCTAAAAGCGCTCTTTAAATCCCTCCTAGTTGTCTCTTTATTCCCCTTATTTCCAATTAATGACTGGCGCCTTTCTAAAACTGAGTTGAGTTAAAACAAAAATCTTCTCCTAGTTAGACTAGTGTTAACTAGACTCTAGATTCATTTATATGCATACCCATTCCTTTAGCTTTATTCCATTCTTACCTTAACTTCCAATTTGGTAATCACTTGCACATATGTGTGTTAAATAAATCTTTAGATTAAATTTATTTTCCTTGAATTCTTAAATTGATTTCCTTCATCCCCTCATTATTTGATTTATAAACTTAGTTTTTAGTCTTCTTACTAACTTAGAATTATGCTTAAATAAATTTTTAATTGCAAGGGATTAGATTCTTATGGGGATTATGATTAATAAATTAAATCATTAGTTAATTTATTAATCGATTGATTTGGAAGTGCTCGAGATTTTACAAGGTTAATTATTCGTTTAGGGTTTTCTAGGCCACCTAGATTCATTGACTCAAATTTTATTTACACGACGTGCCCTTCAAGACACACTCCATGCTACAAGGGTGCCACTCGCCTTTGTCTCAAATTTTTAACTACACGACATTCCCTTCAAGACACACTCCATGCTCCAAGGGTGCCACTTGGCTTTGACTCAAATTTTTAACTATGTGACGTTCCCTTCAAGACGCACTCTGTGCTCTAAGGGTGCCACTCTCCTTTGACTTGTTTTGATAGTTTTCCAACTCTTGGAGTCAACACTCCATTCGAGAAACCTTTGAGAGACTAATGAATTCTAAGGAATATAGACCCTTTTTTATTGTGCACCCCTTAGAAATATTCGTGAGTGACTATCTCAGTCTTCCCTCATGGCATCGTGGATCTCTCGAACTAGGTAATCGTTAACCTACAATTCGAGCCACTGTGTGAGTGCTAGTAGGCTATGAAAGAGATGTTGCCACATATATCCCTCAATATATGGTCTATGTGCATGGCCCCTTTACTCCTTATGTGAGTCAAATTGGCAAGAAATCGTCAACATGCATCCATCAACGAAACGTTGTCAATGATGCATAAACAACATCATAATATAATAGATCATATGTCACATATGCATAAATGAAATCCCAACCAATACAATCCACTCCCTGACTCAATCTAGAGTCCAAGGAGGTCCATTTATTCCATCGACATCCTTATTCTGTCTAGTTTCTTGCACACTTAGGGAAAACTTGTCAATAGCATCTTTCAATACATAGATACCATACAACATAAATCATAATCCATCAACATCATTATAAGAATCTATAAGTGAAACAACTAACCATATACTATAACTGGATCACTTGAACACACGTGTCCTCAAAGAATAAGTCAATAACATGTGCTCTCAAGAGCATGATGTTACATACAACCCCTCTTGTTTTAAACTTCATCCCGAAGTTGTACAGTATATAAAATGCAGTAAATAAAGAATCTGACAAGATCTATATGTATAAATTATCAAATAAATAGGGAAGATACTGGCGCATATCATATGTGTCCTCCAAGGTAGCTGAGTGTAGAATATAATTGTCCCATTGGACCTTGACCTGATCGATTGTTCGAAGTCATAGAAGTTGCATGTGATGGTCTAGAATACAGATTGGCTTTGTCGTGAGTGCACCCTCATCTGACAGTTACAAGAAACTCATGTCAATCACATGTGTAGTATTACTAACATAATGTCTCAAAACATATACATGAAAAACATCATGCATACGCCTCAAAGAATTAGGCAAGGCTAGTCGATAGACCATGGGTCCCTTCCTTTCCACAAATTCTAAAGGTACCACATACCTAAGAATGATTTTAACACCCTTTACAAACTTTATCGAGCTCTTGTGTAGTTTCACCCATAATAAAACTCGGTTGCCATTTTCGTAATTATGGTCAACGTAATGTGCATCGACATAACTCTTTTGTCAATCTTGCTCTTATTTAATCCTTTGTCTTATCATTTTCATTTGTTATTCCATTTGTTGGATCACTTTTGGTCCTACCTAGACCCTATCCTCAAGTCTATCCCAACTCAATGGTGTCCGACACGGTCGCCCGTAAAGAAACTCAAATGGTTCCATCTTAATGGTACTTTGATAACTGTTGTTGTATGCAAACTCTACCAGTGGAAAGAACTCTTAACAATTCTTCTATTGGTCCATCATGTACATACAAAACATTTCTTCCAAAATTTGGTTTGTTCTTTTCATTTTCTCGTCTATCTCAGGGTGATATGTTGTACTAATTTAAGTTCAGTTGTGGCCCAAAGGCCCCTTGGAAACTCGTTCAAAAATTTCTTGTAAACACTAATTCTCTATCTAATATGAAACTTTTTGACACACCCTGTAATCTCACAATCTCATTGATAAAAACTCTAGCTATGTCTGGCACCCAATACATCATATGCATAGGGATAAAAGGTCTACTCTTCGTTAGAGTGTCAACTAGTACGAAAATCGAGTCGTGCCTCCTTTATGTCAGTGGCAATGCAACAATGAAGTCCATCAAAATGACCTCTCATTTCGATTGTGGAATAATGAGTGACTATATTAATCCTGTCGAATTTCCGTGTTTAACCTTCACTTGCTAAAATTCTACACACCTCGCCACGTAGCTAACTATGTCCGCCTTCATTCCTTTCCACCAGAATAAGGGCTTAAGGTCTGCCTTATCTTCGTGACTCCTGGATGAGCCATGTACACCTCTCTATGAGCTTAAATTAAGATCAAACTTCTCAATTCGTCATTAGGCGGTACATAAATCTGGTTATTATACCTCATCAATCTATCATTGTCCAAAGTATATCCTTCAAACTTTGGTACCAACATGGTGTCTTGTCTGATATTTTCCTTAACCTCTTTATACCAGTCATCGTCAATCTGTACAGTTAGACTATTTTGTTGAAGATTCATCTAAAGAGGTATCACTAAGAATATGTGTCATCTTCAACTCAACGCATCTACCATTTTGTTCATTGTTCCTTTAATGTAAGTAATGTCAAAATCATATTCGCTAAGCAATTCTGACCAACGCCTTTGTCGCACGCTCAAGTCACTTTGCATAAAAGTGTGTTGCAATCCACGATGATCTATTTTTAGTTCAAACTTTCATCCAATAAGATAGTGTCTCCACACTCTTAAAGCATACACAATGGCCAATAACTTCAAATCATGTGTTGCATAGTTCTCCTCATGCTTTCTTAATTTTCTTGAGATGTAAGCGATGAATCAACCGTCTTGCATCAATACTCAGCCTAAGCATTCCTTGGATGCATCTATGCATACCAAAAATTCTTTGTCCATGTCAGGGAATTTTAGTATCGATGTTGTCTTCAACAACCCCTTGAGCCTTTGAAATGTTTCGACGCTCTTCTCGGTCCATACACAATTCTATTTTTTCTTTTGCAATTTGGTGATCGGAATTGCGATTATTGAAAAACCTAAGACAAATCATCGGTAATATCCTTCTAAAACCATAAAGCTACGTACAGTGTACTTCTAGTACATTCGTCGATGCAGGACATTCCATAATAGCCTCTAACTTCGTTGGATATACAACGATGCCTTCGCCAGAGATAACATGCCCTAAATAATGAATCCTTGATTGATAAAAAGAGAATTTTGATAGTTTCTCATACACTTTTTTTCTCATAAAAATAGTAGTACCAAGCACAAATGTTCTTCATGTTATTCCATCTTCTGATAATATATCAATATCTCATCAATGAATACTTGAAAAAACTTGTCCAATTATTCGTAGAATACCCCATTCATCAAGCTCATGAATACCCCCCAGGCATTTGTCATTCCAAACAATAAAATGGTAAACTCATAATGTATGAACGTCGTCTTGAATGCAGTCTTAGGAGTGTCGTCCTCTTTGATCCGTAACTGGTGATATATTGATCTCAAGTCGATCTTTGAAAACACATTCATGCCCTTCATTTGGTAAAACAAATCATCTATTGTTAGCAACATATATTGGTTATTGATCATTGCCTTGTTCAATTAACAATAGTCAATACAAAGTCTCCACGACCCATCCTTATTTCTTATGAAAATAACAAGTGCACCCTAAGGTGACACACTTGGGCGTATAAGTCCTAGGTCCAACAACTCCATCAGTTGCATTTTCAAATCTTATAAATTAGGTGTCGACAACCGATAAGGAGTTCTTTCTATCATTTCAGTACTAGGTTTCAATTCGATTGTAAACTCCATCTCTCTTTTGGGCGGAAAACCTAGTAACTCTTCTGGGAAAACGTCCGCAAACTTTTATACTACCGAAAGGTTTTCTAATACTTCTGCCACACCCTTTTCATTCATCCCTAATATTTCATATAGATTGCATCCTTTGTGCATGCTCTTATGTAGTTGTAGGGATGAAATGAAACTCAAGGACACTCCCTAGTTTCTTCCCACCATCACTCTTCTCTATCCTTCGTCATCGGTCAAACTCAACTATTCATATTACAGTTGAGTATAGCATCATGCGATTCCATCTAGTCCATACCGATCATGATGTGGTAAGATCCTAATATGATGACATATAGGCCAAAAGTCAATGCAAAATCTCTGAAGTTAATGCAACAACCCACAACTCTTCCCCCAAAATTTTGTTTGGCACCCGAAGCCATTTCTACATATATGAACTCATCTCGTTCGACTACCTTTACCTTAATTCTCTTCAGTGTTTCACTAGAAATAAATCTCTTTGTAGCACCCGTATCTATCAAAATACTTAAATTTTGGTTGGCAATGGTACCTGATGTATCGAGCATAGTAGATTGGTGCTTGGCCCAACAGTTATTCACCGCTGCATGAATCTGGTGGGCCTTGCCCAAATCTCCAATTGTAGTGTGTCTGGATGACCCGGCTGCTCTGGACCTCTCAACCGTAAATTCACAATGGTAATGTGACACTCCACATTTCCAACATCCGATCTTCAATCCAGTGCTCCTAGTCCCTGAAGTAGGAGTTGTTGTCCTAGCAGCCTGAAATCCTGGTTTGTTCTGTTGAACAGGCCTAAACTGTTGTTGTTGCAGGCGACGTTGTGTTGATTCTATGGTCCTTTGTAGAGAGTCCTTTGCTGAGGAGAGGGTCATGGTGGTGTCATGAACGTGTGTCCTCTCAACATATATCGATACCCTGATGTATGTCTGGTTGGTGTCTGATGCTACTATGCACCTGTCATCATCACTCTAGTCGGTCTTGTAGGAGTCCTACCCTGACCCCCACTAGTAAGCTCTTTCTTTGCTATGAGTGATTTCTAGACCACATCGAGCAATGTATGAGGAATTAAGATCCTCACCTTTGCACGAACGTTGAAGGTAAGTCCAAACACAAAATTATTGACCTTTATCTTCTCCTTGTTCAGGTGAGGAGCATACCTAAGCAACTTCATGAATCGAGCCTCATACTCTGGCATCATATGACCACCCTTTACCAAGGTCTTCAACTCATTGAGATGGCGCTCAATGAATTTCTCTGATAAATACCTCTCCTAGAATCGTTCCTCAAAAAGTTCCCATGACACATCTTCGATGACCATGTTCAGTTGAGGTAGGAGCGTCTTCCACCATAGAAGAGTGTTCCCCCTTCAATTGAAATACATCCATGTAGACCTTCATGTTGGATTTGTATTCATGAATTGTAAATCACATCGCCATGTTCTCCAACTAGGCCTCGATAGTTGATCCATCAGTGGCACCCATGAACTTAGGGAACTTAACCTTCTCAAGTTCTCTATGAATTTCACCACTTCTAGATGGTTGTGGACCCTCATTAGGCACAGGTGCCCTGGCCTCATCTCTATCTAGTCGGTTAATCAAGGCCTCTGAAATCCTCTAAAATGACCTCATCAACCCAACCACACCCTCCACAACAATATTCTCTTGTTCAATGAATTGTTCTTCTCCTTGGGGGCTAGACCCCTCTGGCATGGATGATACTAGAGACATCACACCTCCTCCCCTATCACCACATCGGCTGCCTCCACGACGTCCTCTAACCATGATTACATGTAGGGACACAATTAAATTTAATTAGCCATAAGTTATTAATCAAGTTTTTAATACAATGGAAGGGGTAATGATCCCAAGTCGCGGGGTTCGATGCACTCTGATACCACATGTAACGACCCCTATGTTACGACAACAAAGCGATGTACAAAAAGTAACTATTCTTTTTTCTTTTGTTTTTCATTAGGATATTAAACTCGTTACAACATCATAAGAAACATCTCAAATGATACATCATCATAAGTAAAATGACACATAAGCATTGCATTAACATAACTAAAAGTGACATAAATCAACACAAAAACAATGACTCAATTAATGCGTCATCATAACTAATAGCCGCACTTAATCAACACATCATCATAATAAACAACGACATAATCAACACATCATGATCGACTGAAACAATATACAATTGAATGATCAACCATGTCACTGAGCATTAAAGGAACTACCTGCCCAACATATCCTACATGGTTAGGACCTTTAGGACACATAACCAACACTCAAGCCCAAGATTCATCCGATTGATTTTGACAATTTAAGGTCTCAGGGCTGGCGACTGTTATGAGGAACAAGGAGGTGTCTAAACTCCTTTAAAACCAATCAAGTCGACAATCAACTAGATCAATCAATCAATCCAAATATTCAATTAAATATGGTGCAATAGTAATCAATCACATAACCCATCATATACCATCATTAATTTCAAGGCGCAAGATTATCTAAATACTAAATCTTTCATACATCAACACTATTCCATGCCACAATAAATCCAATTACTATATCATTACACATCAACATGATTTTGTGGCGCAAGGAAATATGTGTACTTAATCATTTAGACATCAACAATATTCCATGGTGCAAATAAATATAATTTCTAATCATTACACATTAACATTTTAATCGTCTAGTAACAAGAATAATGCTCACGCAACTTAAAACTACTTTACCAAGAAGTTTTAAACTTGTGCTTTATGGATAAAGTTTAAGAGCACAAGGGGTAAGGTAAAGGCGCCTAAAGTACTACTTATTTTTTCAATTTGTGCAATTACTCTTATTAATTCAGGCGATGTAACATTTACACCTAAGGGAGTAAAGTTTCCTTTGCAAAGCAACACCATTTATTTTCAACAAGATAGGATGAATTATCATAAATTAGTGATTCTTGTGCAGCAAAGCAATAAAGCATACATGACAATATTTTTCTATCTTATTCGGCATTGCGCAACTTACACAACTCCTTAAGAATACTAATTTCGCAAGGTGCATTTGGTATTCCCCTATGATTAATGTCTAACAAGAATAAAAATTGTTAAAATAAAATCACTATTAAGGAATATTAGAATGGAAGGTCTATACTATTAAATTAATTAATTGTTACACTATATTTAAGGAAACAAACCCTAAAGATGATATAATTTTTCATTTTCCATGTACTAAGACTCATTCTCAAGTAATATGTGTTAGGTGGTACTTTTGAAGAAAATAAGTATAAGTCATATACGTAATCCAAATAGGTACTTTCTCAACAACACTTTATTAGTTTAATTAGGATTTGCCTTTATCTTGGATTTAGAGTGTTGGTTGTCTGAAATATTGTATAATAAGTATTCCATAGCTGATGGTTTAGGGAAACAAGATTGGAATAGTCCATGATGTCTATAATAGAAAATCCCCATCCAAAGATAATTATTTGACTAGAAGGTAAAAACTTGTTTGTTCTTAGAGTAAGAATATTGTTGAATATAAAAGGTAAGTTTGCAATGCTATTAGAGTTACATCCTCAACAATGCAATTCCTAGTTGATTGAAGGTAAGAGAGCATAAATACATCATTCCTGTGATTGTTGAACACAATGTCACAATGGTAGAGGTTGAATCTGGAGTTATCGAAGGATCTACACATCAGGAATTTAGGCGTAGGTGCAACGACAACTAGGCGCAGGTGAAACAACAACTGACAATGGTGATTTCGTTGGACAAAAACGGTGTTACTAAAATCTATTAATAGTAACAAGTTTTAAATGGAGCCTGGTGTCCTAAAACTAACACATAGACCTCAAAAAGGACTAGCTCATAGAATGAAAAGGAACTAACCTCCAGTGCAAGGATAACCATTCATTCTTCCTAAAGCAAGAGGGATTGATACCAACAATCTGACGGGTTACACTTCTTTAGAAGGGGAATGACCTAGCTGTAACAAATTAATTAAACTAGCTAGAAGGTATCCCTGGTGTTAGGTGATGAGAAGATTTAGTTTCATGATGCAGTGGATCCTTAGGGATCAGGCACGCCAATAAATGATTTGAATGGGGTAGAATTAACTGAAATATCCCAATCACATGGCATCAAGTATTCACTATCTAAGAAAGGGAAACTAAGGGGCACACTCATGCATGCCCAATTCTATCAGGGGAAGGAGAAACAGAAGGGAGCGTTAGGAAATATCAATCCTCATTCTCACATTGTTCACACTACTAGTTTAAAGAAGTCCATCCTCCATCCAACAGTGGAGGCCACTACTAAACCTATTAATGGTCACCAACTCGACAACATTTAGGAACTAAGATTTCAAGTGTTGGAGGCTGCTACATGTTGGTTTTGGTTCATCAGAAGAAATATATTTTTTAAAGATGTTTCAAATATGACCTCCACAACATCACCGTTGTTCAAGTCTACCCCAACAATTTGTTTTCGCTAAAACCTGTCCCAAAAAGTCACGAGTGCCAATACTCAACTATTTTAGATATGGCGCCAATGGGATTGCCTCACTTTTCTGAGTATGTTGATGGCTTTGTAACATCCAATTTCTTAGATTATCAATCCTCACAGGTTTATGAAAGATGCCAACAAATAACTAATATGTCATTAACTAAATAACTAATATGTTGTTAACTAAATAACTAATAACTATCAAGTTTTCTTCTAGATCTTCACCAATACGTAAATTTCTAATTAAATTCAAATTACAACACAAATTAAGTGGAATTTCTATAGCTCTTATTATACAATAAAAATTATTAATGAAATTACAATCTCAAATAAAATACTGTAACCGACAAAAAATTACGAAGTCGAAGATGGTCTTCTGCAATGATGCTCCTTCCGACCTCCTTCATGCTAATCGTTGAGACTTCATTGGTACCTCCCAAACAATCCTAAAGGAACTCTTCCTTCCCCTTATCCCCCGGAGCCACAAAGGGTCCATGCACACCCACAACCAGAAATCCTCTAGCTCCAGCTCGCCTCGCAAGGTAGTGCCACCAATCTCTCTCAAGATGGGTATCTGAACTCTCACAAGTAAAACTAGTCAAAAATTCATCAGCATAACTTTACCCATAACCAATGTCCTACATTTTTCATCTCAACCCTTTTTTTAATAGAATTTTCTCTTAACCCATCCCCACTTGCACAATTAATTCTCTTTTTAATTAAAATAATTTAGAATTATCTCATCCTTACACTTGTCACCCTTTCTCCAATTTGCACAATTAAATCCATGATTTCTTTTAATAAAATTCAGTTTCTCTCACCCTTCCTAAAAACACTCTTTAAATCACTCCTAGTTGTCTCTTTATTCCCCTTATTTCAAATTAATGACTGATACCTTTCTAAAACTAAGTTGAGCTAAAATAAGAATCTTCTTATAGTTAGACTAGTGTTAACTAGACTCTAGATTCCTTTCTATGCATACCCAATCCTTTAGCTTTATTCCATTCTTACCTTAAATTCCAATTTTGTAATTACTTGCACATATGTCTGTTAAATAAATCTTTAGATTTATTTTATTTTCCTTGAATTCTTAAATTGATTTACTTCATCCCCTCATTATTTAATTTATAAATTTAGTTTTTAATCTTCTTACTAACTTAGACTTAGCCTTAATTAAATTTTTAATTGCAAGGGATTAGAATCTTATAGGGATTATGATTAATAAATTCAATCCTTAGTTAATTTATTAATCTACTGATCCGACGGTGCTCAAGATTTTATAAGGTTAATTATTTGCTCAGGGTTTTCTAGGCCACCTAGATTCATTGACTCAAATTTTATTTATGCGACGTTCCCTTCAAGACACACTCCGTGCTCCAAGGGTGCCACTTTCCTTTGACTCAAATTTTATTTATGCGACGTGCCCTTCAAGACGCACTCGGTGCTCCAATGGTGCCACTTGCCTTTGACTCAAATTTTTAATCACGCGACGTGCCCTTCAATACGCACTCTATGCTCCAAGGGTGCCACTCTCCTTTTAAACAAATTTTAATTACGTGACGTGCCCTTCAAGACGCACTTTGTGCTCCAAGGGTGTCACTCACCTTTGACTGGTTTTGATAGTTGTCCAACCCTTGGAGTAAAAAATCCATTCATTCGACCTCGTGAGAGACTAAAAACTTCTAAGGAATAAGGACCCTGCTTTATTGCGTGCCCCTTAGAAATATTCATGAGCAACTGTCTCAGTCTGCTCTCACGACATCATGGATCTCTCGAACTAGGTAATCGTTAACCTACAATTTGAGCCATGGAAGGAGTGTTATTGGGTTGTGGAAGGGATGCTACCACACCTCTCCCTCAATATTTGGTCTATGTGGATGGCCCATTTACTCCTTTTGTGAGTCATATTAGCAAGAAATCGTCAACTTGCATTCATCAACAAAACACTGTCAATGACCCATAAAAAACATCATAATATAATCAAACACATGTCACATATGTATAAATGAAATACCCAACCAATACAATCCACTTCCTCACTCAATCCAGAGTCCAAGGAGGTCCATTGATCCCATCGACATTCTCAATCTGTCAAGTTTCCTTCACACTCAGAGAAAACTTGTCAATAGCATCTGTCAATACATAGATATCAAACAACATAAATCATAATCTATCAACATCATCGTAAGAATCCATAAGAGAAACAGATAACCATATACTATAATCATATCACTTGCACACAAGTGTCCTCAAATAATAAGTAAATAACATGTGCTCGCAAGAGAGGGATGTTACATACACCCCCTCTTGTTTTAAATTTCATCCCAAAGTTGTATAGTACACAAATTGTGGTAAATAAAGCATCTAACAAGATCTATATGTCTAAATTATCAAAAAAATAGGGAAATTGTGGGCATATATCATATGTGTCTTCCCAGGTAGCTGAGTGTGGACTATAATTGTCTCATTGGACATTGTCTTGATCGACAGTACGACATTTTATCTTTCGAATGTGATGGTCTAGAATGTCGATTGGCTCCACTGTGAGTGCACCCTCATCCGACACCTGCAAGAAACTCATGTCAATCACATGTGTAGGTTCACTAACATAATGTCTCAAAACAAATACATGAAAAACATCATTCATATGCCTCAAATAATCAGGCAAGGCTAGTCGATAGGCCACAGGTCCCCTCCTTTCCACAACTTCGAACGATACCAAAAACCTAGGAGAGAGTTTAACCCCCTTTCCAAACTTGATCGATATCTTGTGTGGTTTCACCCACAAGAAAACACGGTCGCCAACTTCATAATTACGGTCAATGTGATGCGCATCGACATAACCCTTCTGTAGATCTTGCGCTTCTTTAATCCTTTGTCTTATCATTTTCATTTGTTCTTCCATTTCTTGGATCACTTCTGGTGCTACCAGGACACTATCCTCAAGTAGATCCTAGCTCAATGGTGTCTGACATGGTCGCCTATAAAGAAACTCAAATGGTGCCATCTTAATGGTACTTTGATAGTTGTTTTTGTATGCAAAATCTACCAGTGGCAATAACTCTTCCCAATGCTTTTGTTGGTCCATCACGTACATACACAACATATCTTCCAAAATTTGGTTCATTCTTTCTGTTTTTCCATCTATCTCAGGGTGATATTCTATACTAAAGTTTAGTTGTGCCCCCAAGGCCCCTTGCAAAATGGTCCAAAAACGTCTTGTAAACACTAATCCTCTATCAGATATGATACTTTTCGGAACACCATGTAATCTCACAATCTCACTGGTAAAAAATCTAGCTATTTTTGGGGCCCGATACATCATAAGCATAGGGATAAAATGTGCACTCTTCGTTAGAGTGTCAACTACTATGAAAATCGAGTCGTGCCTCCTTGTCATCAGCGAAAATCCAACAAAATGAAGTTCATTGAAATGACCTCCCATTTTGATTATGGAATAGCATGTGGATATAGTAATCCTTCCAAATTTCTATGTTCATCCTTCACTTTCTGACATTCTAGACACCTCGCCACGTAGCTAACTATGTTTTCCTTCATTCCTTTCCAGAAGAATAAGGGCTTAAGGTCTTCCCTCATCTTCGTGACTCTTGGATGAACAATGTACACTGCTCTATGAGATTCACTTAATATTAAACTTCTCAATTTGTTGTTAGGATGTACGTAAATCCATTTATTATACCTCATGAATCTGTCATTGTCCAATGTATATCCTTCAAACTTTGGTACTAACATGGTGTCTTTTTCGATATGTTCCTTAACCTCTTTATACTAGTAATCGTCAAACTCTATAGTTAGAATCTTTTTTCAAAGATTCATCCGAAGAGTTATCATTGATAACATGCATGGTCTCTAACTCAATGCATCTTCCACTCTATTCATTGTTCCTTTAATTTAAGTAATCTCATAATCGTATTCTCTAAGAAATTCTAACCAACGCTTTTGTCGTTCGTTCAAGTCACTTTGCATAAAAATGTGTTGCAATGCATGATGATTTAGTTTTAGTTCAAACTTTGGTCCAATCAAATAGTGTCTACACACTCTCAAGGCATACACAATGGCTAATAACTCCAAATAATTCATTGCATAGTTCTCCTCATGCTTTCTTAATTTCATTGAGATGTAAGCGATCACTCAACCGTCTTGCATCAAGAATCTACCTAACCCTTCCTTGGATGCGTCTGTGCATACCAAGAATTACTTGTCCATGTTAGGGAATTTTAGTATACACACTATCCTCAACATCCCCTTGAGCCTTTGAATTGATTCCGCATTCTTCTCGGTCCATACAAACTTCTTGTTTTTCTTATGCAATTTGGTGATTGAATTTTCTATTTTCGAAAAACTTTAGATGAACCATCGATAATATCCTGCTAAACCCATAAAGTTACATACTTCTAGTATGTTCATCGGCGCAAGACATTCCATAATATCCTATAACTTTTCCGGATCCACATCGATGCCTTAGTCAGAGATAACATTCCCTAGATAATTAATCCTTGATTGATAAAAATAACATTTCGACAGTTTCCCATATAATTGGTTTTCTCGTAAACACTTTAGTACTAAGCGTGATCCTGATTTATGTAGGAACAGAATGAAATACATAAATAAACATAAATGCAAAGATGCAGTGGAAATAAGACTTCATTTCATTAATAACAAATGACTGAAAAATGCTTACATACAGAATGGAAATAAACTAGCGAGGGCGTTGGTAGCTTATCTCTGAGAAGAGATGTGGTGGCTACTGGCCTCTGAAATACCTATTACAATGAGGCTCAAAGGCCTATATATTACTAAGAAACAATGGAAAACCCTAAACATCCAAAAACCTTACCCTAGCAGATGAAACGCTAGAATATGGGCCCCGTTGGGGTAAATTGGTACATCAATTTCCTGGGGTTGTAACTTTGGCATACTATCTTCGTTTGACACACATGATACATCATTAGAAAGATCTATCTGAGGAATACATTGCTAATAGAAAATACCAAGTCCAGAATGGAGTCATATTCGCCAGAGCATTCATGCCCAAAAAACGTCGTTTAGGGCCTCAAAACAGCTCTGAATGTTCAGGACCTGAAGAACTGCTAAAAATAGTAAATTGTGCTACAATTAAGGAAACTGAAAAAATGAAAGAAACAATGGTGTGGGTCCAAGTGGAATAGGAGGGTGGCCACCAATATCCACTTGGATTAGTCCTCCCCCCTTAGGAAGCAATGGTCCCAATTGCGTTGAGTTCCTCCATGAGATGAGGAAACATTTGTTGAACTTGGTCCCTGGTGAGCCACTTGCCCTGGTGAAGGAGTTGGCCTACTTTGACAACTCGATATAGTTGGATCCTCTGTTGGAGAGTGTTCTTGATCTATGTGTCGATAATTCGATTAGTTTTGGCTTGTTCCATGCAATCTGGGTTTAACTCTGTTGTTGTGAGTTGTTCTACCATGTCAGATGTGTCTAGTAGAGGTGGAAAGTAGGGTTGAAGGCGGTCCACATTGAACACTAGGTGAAAACCAAGGAATGGTAGAATACCGAGTTCAAAGGCATTTCCCCGTACAACCTTAGTGATGGTGTATGTCCCATATCAGAGCGGGCGAATCTTGTGGTAGGGTCCAGCGAGGCGCTCCTTTTGCAAATGTAGCCACACTTTGTAGCCCACCTGGAAGTTGTGTGGGACCCGATTCATGTTGTTTCTTGTACTTAGCATTGGCTCTATCCAAGATGTCATTAACTTGTTGGAAGATGTGTTGAATGTGCTCAATGAAGTTGTTTTCCTTGTTAGCCTCAGACTGGACATGGGCTGAATCTTCCCAGGTAGCCACAAATGGCATGGCTACGTCAATGGGACATATTGGCTGGCATCCCAAGCCCACTTGAAAGGGGCTATGGTTGGTTGAGCTATGGAGAGCTCAATTGTAGATGTGTTGTACATAGGGGAGGTTCTCATCCCATGTGTGTGGATGCTTTGAGTTGTACATGCACATAATGTGTACAATCATCTGGCTGACGACCTCTATCTGGCCATCAGTTTGCGAATGGAAAGATGTGGACTTGGTGAGCTTGGTGTCCAGCATCGACTAGAGGCTGGACCAAAATGTACTGAGGAACCTGCTGTCTCAAT
>ML780780.1:351823-364956 GCA_009831015.1 Picea engelmannii | reverse complement strand
TTTAGCTCCTCCCTTGGTGACTTGACTCAAGGGCCAAGTGATATGAGAGAATCCCAACACAAACCTATGGTAGAAATTGGCAAGACCTAAAAAGATACGGAGCTCTGTTAGGGTGGTTGGGGCTGGCTAATCCTAAATGACTTGGATCTTTGCTGGATCCACATGCACCACCCACTCATCAATAATGTATCCTAGATATTGAACCTGGGTCATGCCAAAAGTGAATTTCCCCAAATTGGCACACAACTTGTGTTGTCACAGTGTTTTGATGGACCTGTCGGATGTGGTGGAGGTTCTCTTCTCAAGTCTGGCTGAAGATTAGAATGTCATCAAAGTACACCACTACAAATGAGTTGGTGAATGGCCGTAGGATGTCATCCATTAGCCTCATGAAGGTTGCAGGGGCATTCGTCAACCCGAATGGAATGACCAACCATTCAAAAAGGCCCTCCTTTGATTTGAAGGAAGTCTTCCACACATCAGAGGGTTCGATTGGTACCTGGTGATACCTTGACTTCAAGTCGATCTTGCTGAAATATTTCGCCCCCTTGAGTTGGTCAACAAGGTCATCAATCCATGGGATTGGGCACCTATTCCGAACAATGATCTTGTTCAGTGCCCGATAGTCAATGCAAAGTCTCCAAGTCCCATCCTTCTTCTACACCAACACGTTCGGGCTCCCATAGGGTGATGAACTTGGACGGATGTGACCTTTCTACAAAAACTCTTGAATCTGCCTCTTGATTTCGTCATTCTCCATAATAGAGTGCCGATAGATGGGTCCATTGGGCAATGACACACCTGGGGTCAGATCGATGGGGTGCCTGACCTGGAAATGTAGAGGCACCCCTGCAGGGGAGGTGAAGATGTCCTCGTACTCCTCCACGACCCTATCCATCTGTTGTTTTCATGCAGTGGGGCCCTGTCTGGAGGTCATGGCCATAATATTCCTCTTTCCCTAAGGGCGGATCATCAGGAAAACAAATTTCCTGGTTTTGGAAATGAGCTTACTGCATTGTTTTGTAGTAACCAAAGAGATGGTGGTAGGCGGTACTATCTTCGGTATCCTGTACAACTTATTTCCCAAGGTGATAATAACAACACGAATCCTAGACTCATACACAACATGTCGCTTTCACAAGTATGGTTGGCCTAATAATACATTAGAAACATCAAGAGGAGCAATGTCATATAATACCTCATCCGTGAAGGGCTTGATGTTGTATGGAAGGCAACATTGTTGGCTAATGTGGAGGTCACGTCCTTGGTGCAACCACTCGATGGTGTATGGTTGTGGGTGTGCTGTGGTCAACAAGCCCAGTCGCTTCATGATCTCTACCAAGATGAGGTTATTTTGGCTCCCGCTGTCGACAATGAATTGTAATGGGGAACCCTTTACCCACATCTTAGAATGGAAGAGATGCTCCGCCTCCTCTGGATCTTCTGGTTGCTCCTTTTGGATCTTCATGGTGGCAACGGTGGCGTTGGGCTCTGCATCGATAATCTGCTTCCCCCTGTCATACCCCTTGTCGGGTCCTGATTTAGATTTGGAGCATGCATCTGATTCAGAAGCCTTCAACTCGGCTACCAGTGACTGCTTGTTCTGACACTCACTTTTGTTGTGAGTCGAGCTCTTATGGAACTCACACCACTTCGTCGTGTCCTTTTTTGGGTTTCTGGTGTTGTTCTATGCTCGTGGATTTGGTGGGTTATCCTGGGCTTCTCCTCCTTGTCTTGGTCCTTTGTTCTACGATTTGGTGGTACCTTTCTCTTGCTTCTGATTTGCAAATGCAAAGTCTCTCTTTCTCTGTTTGAACTTCTGCTCAATCTTGGCAGCATATCGGTACACCACACCAAGCGAGGAGATGTCAAGGAACTCCATTTCCTCCTAAATGTATCTGTGCAGACAACTGCAGTACTTTAACACCAAATGTTTCTATGAATCTTTGATACCCAACTTTGTGCGTAGGGTATGAAACAGATTTGTCATCTCATGCACATCTTGGTCCCTTTGCTGTCGCAACATAGTCCATTGTATGTATTTGTTCTCATAGCTCCCCACAGGATAATATTGTTCCTTGATGGAGTCTCGAAAATAATTCCAAGTGGGTGTGGCCGAGAACATAGAGGGTTCCCCCTCTCCCTATTTCTTGGAGTAGGTTTCCCACCAGTCCTTGACATGGGGGGAGACTTTGAGGAGTGAAAAAATAATCCTTTCTCAGTCGGAAAATTCATGAACCGAGAAATATCCTTCTAACAGATTCAACCATCTATCTACTACGTCTTCATCTATTTGGCCCTCAAATATGGGAATGTCAAATTTTACTTGTACCTTAAAATGAGTGGCGCCTCCAGAGTGGTTGTTGGATGTCGATGCGCCGGTAGTGGGAATCCGTTGAAGAATCTGGGCAAAGTTGTCCATCATCGCATTCCTTTGTTTCTCGAGGGCCTCCTCGAGTAACATTTTGATAGGATCTCTTGCTCCCTCATCTTTCTTTTCTTCTCCCATGGACGTTTTTCGGGGTTTGTGAGACTGATCTTGCAAAGGTTCAACCAGATCGAGCCCCAAATCCTTATACCCCGACCTCGTTGGGGACATGCAAAGAAAGATCGAGAACGAGCACACTTCTCTAATACCATTGATCCCGATTTATGTAGGAACACAATGAAATACATAAGTACACATAAACGTAGAGATGCAGTGGAAATAAGACTTCATTTCATTAATAACAAATGACTGAAAAATGCTTACAGACAGAATGGAAATAAACTATCTAGGGCGCTGGTAGCTTATCTCTGAGAAGAGATGTGGTAGCTACTGGCCTCCAAACTGCTTGTTACAATGAGGCTCGAAGGCCTATATATTACTGAGAAACAATGGAAAACCCTAAACATTCAAAAACCTAACCCTAGGAGATGAAACACCAGAATATGGGCCCTGTTGGGGTAAATTGGTACATCAATTTCTCGAGGTCGTAACTTTGGCATACTATCTCCGTTTGATGCACATGATACATCATTAGAAAGATCTTTCTGAGGACTACACTGTTGATAGTGAATATTGAGTCTAGAACAAACTCATATTCACGAAAGCATTCATGCCCCAAAAACATCATTTAGGGCCTCAAAACAGCTACGGAAGTTTAGGACCCGAAGAACTACTAAAAATAGTAAATTATCCTACAATTAAGGAAACTGAAAAACTGAAAGAAACAATGGTATGGGTCCAAGTGGAATAGGTGGGTGGCCACCAATATCCACCTGGATCAAAGCGCAAATGTTCATCATGTTCTTCCATCATCCGAGAATATATCCATATGTCATCAATGAATACTTGAACAAACTTGTCCAAGTATTCACAGAACACCCGATTCAACAAGCTCATGAATACGCCTGGCATGTTTCTCAGTCCAAATGGTAAAACGGTAAACTCATAATGTCTGAACCTCATCTTGAATTTAGTCTTAGGAATGTCTTCCTCTTTGATCTGTAACTGGTAATATCTTGATCTAAAGTTGATATTTGAAAAAAAAGTCATGATGTTCATTTGGTCAAACAAATCATCTATTATTGGCAATGGATATTGGTTCTTGATTTTTGTGTTGTTCAATTGACGATAGTTGATACAGAGTCTCCATGACCCATCCTTATTTCTTATGAAAATAATAGGCACACCCCAAGGTGACACACTTGGGTGTATAAGCCCTAGGTCCAACAACTCCCTTAGTTTCATTTTAAAATTCCGTAACTCACGTTTCGACATCCGATAAGGCGTTCTTGCTATTGTTTCAGTACCAGGTTTCAATTCGATGTTAAAATCCAACTCTCTTTCGGGTGACAAAATTGGTAACTCTTATGGGAACATGTCTACAAAATTTCATACTACCGGAAGGTTTTGTAATCCTTCGACCACACCCTTGTCATTCAGCCCTAAGATTGCATATAGATTTCATCCTTTTCTCATGCTCTTCTATAGTTGTAGGAAAAAAATGAACCTCAAGGACACTCCATGTTTTCTTCCCACAATTACTCTTCTTTGTCCCTCATCATCGGTCAAACTCGATCATTTCGTCTTATAGTTGAGTATCGAATCATGTGATTCCAACCAGTCCATACCGATCACAATGTAATAAGATCCTAAGATCATGACATATGGGTCCGACGTCGTTTTGAAATCTCCCAAGTTAATGCGACATCCCGCAACTCTTCCCCCAACCTTTTGTTTGGCACCCGAAGCCATTTCTACATATCTGGACAATCTTGTTCAATTGCCTTTACCTTAATTCTCTTTAATGCTACGCTGGAAATAAATCTTTCTATAGCACTCAGATCTATAAAAATACTAAAATTTTGGTTGGTGATGGTACCTGACATCTCAAGCATAGTGGAATGGTGCTCGGCCTAGCGGTTATTCATCGATGCCTGAATCCGATGGGCCTTTTCCAAATATCCAACTGTAGTGTGTCTGGATGACCCGACTTCTCCAGCCCTATCAACTAGAAAATCACACTGGTAATGTGACTCTCCACATGTCCAACATCTGGTCTTCAGTCTAGTTCTCCTAGTCCCCGAAGTAGGAGTTGTTGGCCTACTAGCCTAAAATCCTAGTTTGTTCTACTGAACAGGCCTAAACTGTTTTTGTTGTGGGCGACATTCTTGTTGATCCTATGGTCCTCTGATGAGGAGATGTTCATCATGGTTTCATGAACATGGGTCCTCTCAATGAATATCGATACCCAGATGTATGTATGGATGGTTTCTGATGTTATTGTGCACCCGTCGTCATTTTTCCAATTGGTCTTGCAAGAGTCCTACCATGACCCCCATTGGTCATCTCTTCCTATTCTATGAGTGATTTCTAGACCACATCAAGCAATGTCTGAGCCATTAATATCCTCACCTTCACATGAACATTGAATTTAATGTCAAACACAAACTTTTTGACCTTCATCTTTTTCGTGTTCAGGTGTGGAGCATACCTAAGAAGCTTCATGAATCGGGCCTCATACTCTGGCACTGTACAACCACCCTTTCGTAAGGCATTGAACTCATTGAGTTGGTTCTCGATGAATTCCTATAACAAATACCTCTATTAGAACCATTATTCGAACAGTTCCCATGACACGTCTTTGATGGACATGTTCAGTTGAGGTAGGAGCATCTTCCACCATAGAATAACACTCCCCTTCAACTAAAATATCACCATGTATACCTTCATGTTGGAGGTGTAGTCATGAAGTGCGAATCACATCACCATGTTCTCAAACCAGGGCTTGGCGGTTGAGTCATCCGTGGCACCCATGAACTTAGGAAAATTAACCTTCTCGATTTCTCTATAAATGCCACCACTTCCAGCTGGAGCAAGTTGTGGACCCTCATTGGGCACAAGCACCTTGGCCTCATATGTATCTAGTCGGTTAAGAAAGGCCTTTGACATCCTCTGAAAAGACCTCATCAATGCAATCACATCCCACACAACAATCTTCTCCTTTACAATGACTTTCTCTTTTCCTTTGGGGATATACCCCTTTGGTGTGGATGTTAATGGAGGCATCACACCTCCTCCCTTAGCACCACGTCATTTTCCTCCATGAAATATTCTAACCATGACTACTTGCAGGGGCGTAATTCAATTTAATTAGCGATAAGTTATTAATCAAGTATTTAATACAGTGGAAGGAGTAATGATCCCAAGTCATGGGGTTGAACCCGCTATGATACCATATGTAACGTCCCCTCCATTATGACAACAAAGCAATGTACAACAGGTAAAGTTTTTTTTATTTTTTTTCTTTTGTTTTTCATTAGGATATTAAACTCGTTACAACATCATAATAAACCTCACAAATGATACATAATCATAATAATTACATTAACATAACTAAAATCGGCACAAATCAACAATCAAATAGTGACTCAATCAATGCATCACCATAACTAATAGTCTCACTTAATCAACGCATCATCATAATAAACAAAAACATAATCAACACATCACGAACGAATGAATAAATATACAATTGAATGATCAAGCATGCCACTAAGCATTAAAATAACTACCCGTCCAACCTATCCTGCATGGTTAGGACCTCCAGGACATATAAGACATGCTCAAGCCCATGATTCATCCGATTTGTTTTGACCATTTAAGGTCTCATGAATGGTGGTTGTTCTTAGGAAAAATGAGGTGTCTAAATCTCTCTAAAACCAATCAAGTTGACAATCAACTAGATCAATCAATCAATCCTAACCATCAATTAAACATGGTGCAAGAGTAATCAATCTCATAATCCATCATATACTAACATTAATTTCAAGGCACAAGATTTTCTAAATTCTAAATCATTCATACATCAACATTATTCCATGGCACATTAAATCCAATTACTATATCATTACAACTCAACATGATTTTGTGGCCCAAGGAAATCTATGTACTTAATCATTTGTACATCAACAATATTCCATGGTGCAAATAAATCTAATTACTAATCATTACACATCAACATTTTAATCGTCTAGTAACAAGAATAATGTTTACGCAACTTAAAACTACTTTATCAAGAAGTTCTAAACTTGTCCTTTATCGATGAAGTTTAAGAGCACAAGGGGTAAGGTAAAGGAACCTTAAGTACTACTTATTTTCTCAATTTACGCAATTACTCTTATTAATTCAAGCAATGTAACATTTACACCTAAGGGAGTAAAGTTTCCTTTGCAAAGCAACACCATTTATTTTCAGCAAGATAGGATGAATTATCATAAATTAGGGATTCTTGTGCAACAAAGCAATAAGGCATACATGACAATATTATTTTATCTTATTCGATGATGCACAACTTGCGCAAATCCTTAAGAATACTAATTGCACAAGGCACATTTGATATTTTGTTATGATTAATGTCTAACACGAATAAAAATTGTTAAAATAAAATCACTATTAAAGAATATTAAAATGGAAGGTTTGTTCTATTAAATTAATTTTTACATCATATTTAAGGAAACAAACCCTAAAGATGATATAATTTTTCATTTTCCATTTACTAAGACTCATTCTCAAGTAATATCTGTTAGGTGGTACTTTTTAAGAAAATCAAGTATAAGTCATGCATGTAATCCAAATAAGTACTTTCTCAACAACACTTTATTAGTTTAATTAGGATTTTCCTTTATCTTGGATTTAGAATGTTGGTTATCTGGAATAGTATATAATAAGTATTATGTAGGTGATTCTTTATGAAAACAATCCTGGAATAGTCCATGATGTCTTGAATAGACATTCTCCATAGAAAGATAATTATTTGACTAGAAGTTCCAAAGGAAGCACACACTAGGAAGTCTCAAGCCTACTTCTCACACTTTTCACACTACTAGTTTAAAGAAGTTCGTCCTCCATCCAACAATGATCGACAAATTTCGAAATTAAACCTATTAACAGTAAGCAAGTTGACAACATTTAGAAACTAAAATTTCATGTGTTGGAGGCCACTACATGTTGGCTTTTGGTTCATCAGAAGAAATCTCTTTTTGAATGATGACCTCCACAACATCACCGTTGTTCAAGTCTGCCCCAACAAAAAATTGTCCCAAAAAGTCAGGAGTGCCAATACTAAATTGTTTTAGACATGGCGGCAATGGATTGCCTCACTTTTCTGAGTATGTTAATGGATTTGTAACAACCGATTTCTTATATTATCAATCCTCACAGGTTTGTGGAAGATGCCAACAAATAACTAGTATGTTGTTAACTAAATAACAAATATTTGGTTGTAGAGAGAAAATTTTTGTGGTGGAATGGCTAAAAGGTTGGCCTCAACAATACCCTTTGTATCTAGATATAGATTCGATCTAGGAAATCTAATGCAACTCAATCTAGAAAACACAAATTCAATATTAGTTACGAAAGGTAAATGGCATCACTAACCAGAAATTACTTGATTACACAACCCATCAAGGATTTACCAAATCAAACTCACGCATAAAATGACAGTTTATGACTATTAAACTTGCTCCTAATTAAGTCAAAACTCATAAGTTTTATGTGTTTGTAAAATGATGTTATTACCCAAGCACATCAATACATATCCAATTTTAAAGGGACCCAAGCTTAGTCATTTTCATATTAGCAGTGATCCAAAATTTTGTACTATATTTTGATTATGTCAACTAGCAGTAAAATTTCATTGAGAATTTAAAAGACAAAAACTATTAAGTTTTCTTCAGGATATTGACCAATATGTAACTTGCCAAATCAAATTTCAATTACAACACAAATTAAGTGGGATTTCTACAACTCGTATTATACAATAAAAATTCTTAATGCAATTACAATCTCAAATGAAATAACACAACTGACGAAAAATTATGAAGTCGAAGATGGTCTTCCGCAATGAAGCTCCTTCCGACCTCCTTCTTTCTAATCGTTCAGAATTCACCGGTACCTCCCAGCCAAATAGAGGGGTGATCTTATTCCCCCTTATCCCCCCAAGTCGCAAAGGGGCCACACACACCCAGAACCAAAAATCTACTAGCTCCCAGCTCACCTCGTAAGGTAGAGCCACCACTCTCTCTCAAGTTGGGTATCCCAAGTCTCACAAGTAAAACCAGTAAAACATTTTGCAGCATAACTTTACCCATAACCAGTTTCCTCCATTGCTCTTCTCAACACTTTGTTTTATAGAATTTTCCCATAACCCATCCTCACTTGCACAATTAATTCTCTTTTTAATTAAAATAATTTAGAATTATCCCCTTGTCACCCTTTCCCCAATTTGCACAATTAAATCCACAATTTATTTTAATAAAATTCAATTTCCCTCACCCTTCCTAAAATTGCTCCTTAAATCACTCCTAGTTGTCTCTTTGTTCCCCTTATTTTCAATTAATGACTGACACCTTTCTAAAACTCACTTGAGTTAAAATATGAATCTTCTCCTAGTTAGACTAGTGTTAACTAGACTCTAGATTCATTTCTATGCATACCCATTCCATTAGCTTTATTCCATTCTTACCTTAAATTCCAATTGGGTAATTACTTGCACATATGTGTGTTAAATCAATCTTTAGATTTATTTTATTTTCCTTGAATTCATAAATTGATTTACTTCATCCCCTCATTATTTAATTTATAAATTTAATTTTTAGTCTTCTTACTAACTTAGACATGGGATTAATTAAATTTTTAGTTGAAAGGGCTTAGATTCTTATAGGGATTATGATTCATAAATTCAATCCTTAGTTAATTTATTAATCGATTGATTTGGCTATGCTCAATATTTTACAAGGTTCATTATTGTCGCAGGGTTCTCTAGGCCACCTAGATTCATTGACTCAAATTTTATTTATGCAACATACCCTTCAAGACGCACTTTGTGCTCCAAGGATGGCACTCGCCTTTGACTCAAATATTTAATTATGCAGCATGCCCTTCAAGATGCACTCCATGCTCTAAGGGTTCGCCTCTCCTTTGACTCAAATTTTTAAATACACGATGTGCCCTTCAAGATGCACTCTGTGCTCCAAGGGTGCCAGTAGCCTTTCACTAGTTTTAGTAGTTGTCCAACCCTTGGATTCAACACTCCATTCAGGCGACCTTATGAGAGACTAAGGGATTATAATGAATAAATACCCTGCCTTATTGCGCGGCCCTTAGAAACATTCATCAGTGACTATCTCAGTCTTCCTTCACGACATCGTGGATCTCTCAAACTAGGTAATCGTTAACCTACAATTTGATCCACGACAAGAGTGCTAGTAGTTTGTAACATATATGTTGCCACACCTCTCCTGCAATATCTAGTCTATGTGCATGGCCCTTTTAATCCTTATGTGATTCGTATTAGCAAGCAATCATCAGCCTACATCCATCAACAAAAAATTGTCAATGATCCATAAACAACATCATAATATAATAGATCATATGTCACATATGCATAAATGAAATACCCAACCAATACAATCCACTCCCTGACTCAATCTGGCATCCAAGGAGGTCCATTGGTGCCATCGACATCCTCAATCTATCAAGTTTCTTTCACACTCAGGAAAAACCCGTCAATAGTGTCTCTTAATACATAGATATCAAACAACATAAATCATAATCCATCAACATCATCATAAGAATCCATAAGAGAAACATATAACCATATACTATAACCGGATCACTTGCACGCATGTGTCCTCAAAGAATAATTAAATAACATGTTCTGAAAAGAGAGGGATGTTACATTATGCATGAGGACATGTGTCATTGAGGAAATTTTTATAAAACAAATGGTGTAGAAGAGAAATGGATCTCAATTTTGATGGTACTGTTATGTTGCCAAAAGTTTGTTGGACTGTGTTTTACTTGTGAGAGTTTGGGGATTCAAGCTTAAGAAAGAGTGGAAGATCTTCCTTGCTAGGCAAGATTGGAGCTATTTTTTTTGTTTCTGGTTTTTTTCTTTACCCCTTTGCAGCTTGCGGAGCTAAGGGGGAAGAAGAGTACCCCTAGAGTTGACTGGGAGGTACTGATGTGGTATTGGGATTAACAAGGTGAAGCAAAAATATTGTGCAAGATCATAATTAAGGATCAATATCACAAAGTTCCATCTTTCAGTTACAGTAGTTGGAGATTGAATTTATGTTATATGTTAAATTAATATAAACACTTTGTTTTACCATGAGTATTAATCACATTCGATAATTCTTATGTAATATATATATTTTATTATACTGGCAATATAATGGTTGAAAACGACTGATATAAGTTTAGATAAAAATGAATGTAAATTACTTGAGGAATTTTTCTGGTGCATATGCAATTAATATCTCGAGTGTCGATTTTTCATTGTTACAATAGATCAATATTTCTTGTCGAGTGTTGACGGGAGAATTTATGCCCAGCATGTTGTTATAGTTTCAATCCAATAGATGCATAGTTGTGTAAATGAAGGGTTTATAATTATTTTTTTATGGAATCCATTCTTGGATTTGACAAACCTTGAGTTTTTTCAAAAGGAATTTTGTGTATCTGATGTAAATCACATTTTTTTTTTGTAGCGTGGCCTCTTTTAGATTTTATTTTATCCTAATTACTATAGAAATCCTTAATACCAATAGTTACTTGACTGCCACTATTAGAACTCTCCCTGAGATGTTGATGCGTTGTATTTAACTATGATAAGTATTTTCTTCCATATTCTGTTCTCTTAGGAGTTACTCTCCTTCTAGTTGATTTAGATCTTATCTCTGACGTTCATGGTTGTCAAAGTTGTTGTTTCTTTATAAAATTGTTGGATCAAACTTTACTGATCTTGTTAGAGAGGTTTGTAGGCGGGACTTCCTTCTTCCCTAAATCGTATTGATGGATAAATGATTACTACAACAACTATCCTAGCATGAAACTTAATTATTGATATTTCTTGGTGAACAACTGTAATGACTTCCCTTCATCAAATTTTATATGCATTCTATGTAGTCCGGAGATGAGGTACTCACGTCTTGAGAATTAATCTATTCTTTAGTTTCCATTATGTACTCTTTCCTTGAGTGATTCACCTATGATCCATTGTTATTATTCTTAATTTACAATAGTGAGTTCCACATAGGCATGGAACATGGACTTTGATATTCCTCACCATGCAGTTGACGAATTAAATTGCAATTGATAGATCGTATTTGTTGTATCCTATTCCGATAATGATTGTTAGAATAGATGATGGCCATTATTAATTACAATAAATCAATGAGATTTTTCATTAAAATTTAATGACCACTAGTTTCTGTAGGTCCACAATGATTAAATTAAAAATCCAATTTAACCTTGTTATCATCATACATTTAGTTTAAGGATCTATAATTTTGAGGAGTGGTCATTTCGTTATCCTTGCTTGAAAATAGAGTTGGTCTTGAATCACATAAATTTAGGCTGAATTCAATTCATTAGTCTCATCCAGTAGTCAATTTTCGATAGCTCCTAACGGATTAAGAAACGACAAATATATTGTTCTATAATTCTTTGTACATGAGATGGAAATGATATATTTGATAGATACTATATATATTATAACTAAATGATTATATCCTTAGAATTGAAAGGTGCATTCTTTATAACTTAGATTCCACATACATATAGTATAATTATTCGCTTTTAGATGTGAGATGTAAGTTCTTAGTTTAAATCTACTTTTGATCAAATAAAAAAGGATCTATATTATATATATTATATAGTTATATTTTTCAAAAATATATATTTATATATTGAAGGGATTAAGCATCTAATGTAATTATATATTAAGGAACTTAAGGAACCTTAGATGCTAATGTGAATTATTATGAGTAATATTATAGTGGTATAAGAAACGCTCAAGAATTATTACATTATTGAAGTAGATAAATACTTCAATAATTGATAAGTTTTAGAGTTTTAACTTAATAAGATCCATATCTTCTTGTTAGTGAATAAATTCTTAAAATTAATATGAGACTTAAGGAGATCTTGATTAATTGGCAATGAAAATTGTAGAAGTATTATATGGTAAATTTCTAAATGATGATTGACATGGATTGTGGTTTTATGTTGACACATTGTGAATCGAAAATTTCAAGAAAGAGAGATAAGCGTTTGATTAGTGGTGATTTATGTCGTCTAGATGGACTCCATAAAGTAGTTGTAAATACTTAATAGATAAAGTTAGGATTATAGACTTTCCATTTATGCAAAGTGTGAATTACTAGTTTGATAATGAGATTTTATGAGTAATACAAAAAAATACTTTATTTCCAAATTAATTTAAGGAATTCTTATTGGGATATTTGTACCATATATTAGTGTTGACTAAAACCCTTAGGCTCTAAATGCAAACATTAAAGATTATGTAAGAACGTTTTTTTCTACTAAGTAACTCGAGTATGATTAACGATGTAAATTAATCTTAGATCACATATCTAATGTTTCTTGTTACTAACTCACTGTACTTGTGTAATGTTATTAATGAATTTATATTCATAGTTTTAAGAAATAATAGAAAGGAAATTAATTGTTGTATACACATATAATTGTGTTGTGTAATTGGAAACCATGTTACAAGATTATTCTTCATCCCTTGAATAAATTATGGTTAAGTTGTTATTGATATTAGTCTTTAAATTCA
>ML780780.1:289761-308652 GCA_009831015.1 Picea engelmannii | reverse complement strand
TTTATGAGACTTAATGATGTTTGTAAATATATGGGCATTACATTCCTCCTGAACAATATGACATTGAGTGTGTTTCTCCCTACACACACCTTGTGTGGTCCTCTACACTCTTTTGCAAATAAAGATTCAGGTTATCTCTTCTGAGCTTCTGAGTCAAAACAGACTCTATCAATGCATGCCTTGTGGACACTATGCACTCCATGCCTGATTTCTTAGAAGAGAAGAAATTGAAACTTATATAATCCTCACATATTCATACATTCAACCATGTAATTCATTCATAACATAATAATAAGTAATAATAGAGAATCAAATCAAACAAAAACCACACCATTCATTCAGATAGACACAATAACAACAATACAAATCATTTTGGATCAACCCTTCTCTGTTATATTCATTCAAATTGTATGCACATGGGATCATACAACTTCAATAATATTCAGCACCAACCTCAATTGGGCATACAATACATATATTTCTACAAAAAGGGCTCATAGATCCTTTCCCTCCGACTACCTTAGTGGTATCCTATCAAAGTAAAATATTTCAACCATGAAGTCTTATTACAATAAAGGATGGGTACAAACACATAAGAGTGAATGCTTCATATGTGCACTACTATTATCTACATTAAATAAAATACAATCTCCATCGATCTCACATGACAATTCAACCTCTTATCATTTAAGGACTCTTTTAATTACAATATTTTCGAGATATTTATGTGACACACCATCCTTAAAATTCAAAATAACTTCAAAATGCATGCTAGGGCACTGAGTTGTCCTCCACTTGCACATTGAAAGTAATGCTTCTGCATCATTGCTCCAGCTGAATCAAAGACCAATCAGTGTAATGGTTAGTATGATGGAAATACTTTTTCATCAAAGATACATGAAATAAATTATGCACATTCATGGAATCAAGAAATGAAAACATGTATGAAATTGGTCCTATTCTATCCAATACTTCAAATGGAAAAATCTAGTTTCTAGGTTGGTAAGTCTTCCCATATTTAGTAAGATTTTCTTGGGATTCACTTTCAAAAATACATACTCCCCCACTTTAAATCCTCTATTTTTTCTACTCTTATTTGCATAAGTCTTTTTCCTATCGTGTTCTTCTTTTAAATTCTACTTAATTTTAACCATCTTATATTCCATCTCCTTGCGTAATTTTGGACCAAGTACTACTATGTCTACTAGGTTATCCCAACACACTAAGGTGTTGTATTTTATTTCATATGGAAATTCAAATGGAATCATCTTTGACGAAGCTTCATACCCACTTTTGTAGGAAAATTCAAGGAAATGCAAATAATCTCCCCACTTAGATGGCTTTCCCATCACACAAATTTATAACAACACTTCAATGACTTGGTTGACTCTTTTTGTTTTCCGATTTTACTGTGGGTGGTATGATTTTATAAACTTTAGATTTGTACCAAATCCCTTAAACAATCCTCTTCAAAAATTTTAAGTAAACTTTGAATCTCTATCTAAAACAATTTCTTTAGGTACTCCATGCAACCTATGAATTTCCTTCATGAAAATTTATGCAATATTATCTTTCTTATGACTTAATTTTAGTATAATAAAATGACAATATTTTTCTAATTTATCGATCGTTACCATTATTGAATCATATTTCCTTTTGTCTTACAAAATTTACTGATAAAATCAAAGGTTACCACTTCCCATTTCCAATATCGAATTGGAAAAGGTTGTAGGAAAATTACTAGGTGTCTATGCCCGCTCTTCTTTCTTTGACATTCCATGCACCTGGGAATGCAATCAACGACATCCTTATTAATTCTTGGACAAAGGTATTGGCCTATCATAGTTGCAATTGTTTTCTAGTAATGAGGATGTCCATCATATGGAACATTATGCATTTATTTAAACACTAAATTCCTTATTTATTTGGAATTAAGAACATTAATTATTTTAGTATTCATAAGTATTCCATTTTATTTTAATTGATACTCTTTAAATTTCTATTTTACCTAATGTAAGATTTCTTTTACCTATACGTAATGTTGGTCTGTAATTGTAGAATCTAAATTTATACTCTTTAAATCTAATTGATGCATACTAATGGTTGTAGCATGCATGATATGTACCCTTCTCTTGAATGCATCAAGAACTTTATTTTATTTTACTTTGATATGCTTGATTTCAAAGTTGTACTCAATTAAAAATTCTATCCATATTCTTTTCCTAGAATTTAACATTGGTTGTTCAAATACATATTTAAGAACATTGTGGTATATCCTCAATTCAGATTTATTCCTAATTAAGTAATTTCCCAATATATTCAATGAATGATCTATGGAAACAAGTTCCAATTCATGTGTGACATAATTCCATGAATGTTATTTAATATTTTTGGACTCATAATCGATGAAATTTCTATTATGAGTGAGGACTCCACGAAGTCCTTCTTTGCATGCATATGTGCATACCACAAAATTTTCATTTGAATCTACAATATTCAAAATAGATGTATAGTAAGTAACTCTTTCAATAAATGAAAACTTTCTTCACACTCTATTTTTCATTCAAACTTAGTTCCCTTCTTTTGTAAAGAAGTGATGTGATGGGAGGTCTTAGAGAAACTTTCTATAAACATCCTATAGTATCCGTATAATCCCATAAAATATTTAACTTATGAAGAATTATTTGGTGCTAACTATACTCTAATGGATTTTATCTTCTCTCGATCGACTGCTATTACATCCTATGAAATTATGTTCACCAATTAATGGATCTAATCTTTGTGAAAACACAACTTTCTCTACTTGGCATACAACTAATTCTCTCCTAGCATTTGTAATACAAATCTCAAGTGTTCTTCTTGTTCTTCCTTTCACCTAGAACATATATGTATGTCATCCAAGAACACAATGAAAAAAATATCCAAATAGTTTTTTAATATTCCATTCATTAAGAACATAAAGATAACAGGTGCATTCGTCAATCCAAACTGCACCACTACAAATTCATAAATATCATACCTAGTTCTAAAAGTTGTCTTACTAATGTATTGTTCCTTAATTCTCAATTGTTGATATTCTGACCTCAAATCTCTCTTTTAAAATACATTTGCTCCTCTTAGTTGATGAAAGATGTCATCAATTCTAGGTATAGGGTATTTTTTCTTCATAATGTCCTTATTCATCTATCTAAACTCAATACAAAGCCTCAACATTCCATCCTTATTTTTCACAAAATGTATTGGTTCTCCCAAAGGTGAAATACTTGGACGAATGTACCCTTTCTTCAACAATTCTTCTAGTTACATTTTTAATTTGTTTAATTTCCCTATGCTCATTCTATAAGTATTATTTAATATTGGGGAAGCTTCAGGTACTAAATCAATATATAAATATGTATCCCTCTTTGGTGGAAATATTGGTATTTCTTTCAATACATCCTCAAACTCTTGAAATACTAAGAAATCTTCATGACTTGGCCCTTTCATGTGGTGTGGGTATTCTACATGAGTTGCATAAAATTGACATACTTTCCTCAAATATATCTTCATTTGTAAGTCTAAAATATCTCTTATAGAAATGGACCTTGGAATACCTTTCACAATGCTCTCATTTCGTTTTTCATTGATACATCTAAATTTTGTTTTATTACAATCTATGACAATATGATGTTTTTCCAACCAATCCATTATAATTAGGATATCATAAGATCCTAATGGTATGATATTCATATAGACATTTGTATTCACTCCATTCAAATCTACTAGAAAACCTATGATAACCTCATTGATCATTCTTTTGGTTCTAGTGTCTATCTAAACCAACAATGATATTTAAAGCTTACTTTTTTTCAAATTACATCTATATACTTATTTTGTATCAATGTAATTATGGATTTCTCCTTAATCAAATACAATATAAATATGATTATTTATAATATTTATGTCCACCTCAATCATATGAATCTAATTCTCTACGTGTCGATCTTCTAGGGCCACACATATCTTTGAAATATTTATGTCCATGTATTCCACTATAGTAGCATATTGAATATTGTTAAAAGTCCTCATGTTATCTTCTCTGTGAGGGAAATATGTGTATATGTGATATTCTTTACATCCCCAACATTTTATTGGTACCCTTCCCCTTTTCCCAAAGGAATATTTCATCTTAGATTCAGTTTTGGAAGGTTGATTTTGAAGATATGTATTACAACTATTAATATTGAAAGGAGGTTTGAATTCCTTCCTTCTCTGATATGATTTATCCTTCTTCTTATCCTTACAAAACTTCTGAAAAGTATCTCTTCATTTTTCTTTCTCATACGGGCACTTGTAATTTCTAATGATCTCTTCCAAAGTTCTAGGTTCATCAAATTAAATTTTGTATTTGTAAAAACATGGGAGCCCACCTAGAAACCTTGGTATTTTCACCTTATCCTCTTTGATAAAATCCACATACCTTAGCAACTCTAAGAACTTATTTTCATATTCTTCCATGTTCATTCTCCCTTACTTGAATTCAAACAATTCTTGCATCTTCTTGTCATCGTAGTGCTCTAAAAGATACTCCTGCCGAAAATATTTCTTGAACTACTTCCAAGAAATCATTTTCTCATCAATGTTCTTGACTTGCCTCAACTAATACCACCACATAGAATATTTTCCATGAAAATGGCATAGGGAAATCCTATATTCTAGGTTAGATGAGTAGCTATGAAACATAAAATATTTTGTTATTACAAGCAAAAAAGTTTTAGCATCATCCCCACTCTTTTTTTCACCATCAAAAGTTGGTGACTTAAGATTCCTAAGATCTCCTTGCAAGATATCCAACTCATATATTCTTCTTTGATGTAAACCAAGAGACACTTCCATGTAGTGTATTATATTACTTTTATCTTCTAATTCTTTATTGCACCACATATTCTATTTATGTTTATATGTAATAATATTTTTAATATTATCGATGCTCTAAAAAATGACGTCTTCCAATATTCCCCAATGATTTAGCAAATAATTAGAGTCTTGATGGCATCCCCACATGAGCCATTGGTGGTTTTGGATAGAGTTTGATTTTTTTTTTAGGATCCTCTTATAATACATGTTGGTTATCTTGTTCTTGTACACTAATTACCTAATCATAGATATTCACTCAATAACTAAAAGGATCTCTTTGATAAGGAGGATAGGATAGGGTGTACTGCCTTTAATATTGAGATTATAATTTATAAAATTCTTTTGTATTTTCTCTAACTTTATCCAAGATTCTCTAATAATATTTCACCAAAAAATTCACATATGTATAAAGTAATTGGGGTTATGAGAGTATCAAAGAGGATTTTTTCATATCCAACAACCAAATGTATGATAATCTATACTTCTTTCAAATCCATAATAATATTTCCACCCTCCATTTACCCTTTTATCAACACTATAGTTACAATTGAAATATTATTACTGAGGTCAAGAGTAAAATTTGGGGTACAAAGTCAATCAACAACAAGGATTGAAGCCATTAAAACAATATACTCATTATCATATCAACATCTCACTTATGGAAATTGAACCTAGGTGGGGAGGATAACAATCATTCCTCCCAACCACCCAAGCTAAACCCAATTGAAACAATTTTTGGATACTCTTATGAAGCCATCATCATCAATATTATCACACTTATGAAGCCATGTTACTCAATATTATCAAACTTATGAAGCCATGATCTTGTTGAGGTGGCATGATTTCTCTTCAACAGTAAGGGGTACTCCCTGATGCACAATCCCAATTAGACTGTGCACTGTTTGGTTTAAGAGACCCATCTAGATTCTATCCTAGCTAAAATGATCTAGGTGGATATCGGTGGCCACCCACCTATTCCAACTGGAACAAAATAGTCTTCTGGAAACTTACTATTTTTAGCAGGTTTTCAGTTCCTAAACGTTTGGGGTCATTTTGAGGGCCTAAATGATTTTTTTTGGGGATTGAGCACCTCAATTATAGACACATGCTTTGATTGAGCCCAAAAAATGAATCTCCTCAATTATACTTTTCCAACGATATAGTGTGCACCCTAAACAAAGTTTGTATGCCAAAGTTATGCCCATAGGAAGTTGATACACCAAACTACCCAAAATGAGGTCCACAAAACTATCAGATTTTCATCTTCTGGGGTTACGGTTTTGTATTTTATTTATGTTAAAATGTCTTTAGAGTCTCATTGTATTCATATTATTTTGAATGCGAGTATCCATCACATCTTTTCTCGGAGAGAATATGCCACCATTCTAGAGGGTCTTTCACTCTATATTTCTATAGTTTTGTACATTTCACTCATTAATAGAAATGGTGTATTATTGTATATATGTGCCTCTTTTTATATGATATATATATGTTATATTATTGTCTCTCTTGAATTACTTCTTTGTATTTATGTGTTATATCTCCTCTCTCATTTCATGCCGAAATTAATCTAGATCATGAAATTATTGGTTTTGGGGGGTGATTGGATGGTTATGAGTGGAACGAGAAATGAAGATGGAAACTAAGTAAGTGCAGAAATAAAATCTAACCTATCATATCCTAGTTAGGAACGACTATAGTAACCAATGAGAAGCTATAAATGAAACTAATCCCTAAAAATGACTTCTTCTAGGTAGTTTTTAAGAAGAAACACGGTCATACAACACATGCATACACATAACATAACCAAATTAGTCTAAGTCGTGAAATCAAAAACATAAACTACTCATCATATCAGGACAAAGGTAACACATAGGAAGTTAAACTGAAACAAATATTTCAATCTGGATAAGAATAGTCTACGAGAAAAGGAGCATTCTTACAACACATGCAAACAACATAAAAGTTTGTTGAAAATAATTTACAACAAGCTAGCATCCACAAGAGTTATTATCTCTAACAAAACATCCCCGAGGGCATCTCAGTATTAATTTTGAAAGTTGTTTCTGAATATACAATGCTTCAAGGGACCCTTCAAAATGGGCCTCTTATTTTATTTATATCAATTTGAGTAAATGCCAATAATGTCTTCTTGGATTCTGCAAGAAGCAGTTACAAGTCTCTTTAGATTCCCCTCTCAAATGTTGTTGCCAAGTGTTAGAATAGGACAAAGTTGATGATGGTTGGAAAAAATAAAAAATAAAAGGTAGTTATGGAAAAAATTGAATATGACATTTTTTCTCATTTACTTGTCTTCATCTCTCACGTAAGCTTCCCAAAATTCATGTTGTCATTTGATTGATATAACCCTATGATACAAGAGTTCTTCTAGGGAGGATGCATGTGAGACTGAGTTGTTGGAAATAGTTTTCATGTCCCTTGTTATGTTGTCCATGAAATATTAGATCATAGTTTGATTCAAGTGGTCGTTCGGATGAGATGCTCCTCCATTAAGTCTATTGTTATGTCCGTAACTTCTTGAACATTGTCTTGTCTTTTCTTCATGTTTTGTTGCATTTATTCAAAGAGATGCTCTTCTATCTTGGTCTTTCCAAGATATTGAATGGGAGGTAGATGTCCTTTTTTCATCAGGATGTGTGTATCCTTATGGAGTTATGCATGGATGGAAAATGAGCTCTGTGTTTCCTTTTTCTCCCTCTCCCCAACTTATTGGAAGTGATCAAGTGAAGCATAATCAATTATCCTTTCCCTTTATGGGGTGTAAGGTAGTTCAGTTGGACCATCTTGGTTCTCAACGATCCATATTTTCATATCGTTCAATGCTTCCTTTTGTAAATGTGGATGAACCTGAAAAAATAAGATCTATCTAGAAAGGACATACATAGTTTGCAGAAGACATGAGAAAAGAAGGAAACAAAGGAGATAGAACAAAGAATTGTATTAATTGATTGAATGAATGATAAATTACACATGATATACTCTGTATAACTCAACTAATGTGCACTCGAAGAGAAGCCAATGCACCATAGTGGTGGCCTATAGTGATCTGGACACACACTGGTAGTTACGGGAGTTAACTGCCACTTAGTCTGAGTTAACTAGCCTCTCATCCTTCAACTAGCTAACTGAAATAGGGTGAAGTGAGGGTAATGAGCTAGTATAGTGATTATACCAAGGACAATATGAATTAGAAGTGATGATCCCAATGTTGCATGGTGATGGAACCAATGTGGAGTTAAGACTCCATTGAACTGATCCAACTAAACTGTGAATTGAAGAGAATATTCTCCTAGAATGTAGGAAAATGAATATTCTCCCTAGACTATAGGAGACTGAATAATGACAAATAAACATAGGGAAAACCTTAGGAAAAACAAATCTTAGGTGTGTGTGAAGTATCTCCAACACCCCCTTTGAACATCACTATGGTGAAAATAAAAGTGGGTCTCGACAATGAGGCCATGTTAGGTACCCAAATACAAAAGACATGCATAAATAAATGAGGAAAGAGGGAAAAACTCATGGGAAAACCCCCCTCTCAAGGTATAATTCATAAAAAAAARAAAAACTGGCAGTTGCTAGGAAATTGTGTCCTTCACTCCAAGAGGACTGCCTAAAGAATGGAACTTCCTCTTAGTGAAGGTATTTGTGAAGATGTTTAYAGTTTGTTCTACTGAAGGAAAAAATGCAAGTCAATGATCCCTTCATGTACTAAGTCCCGAATGTAGTGCATGTGGATCTTGATGTGATTTGTTTGCTGCTTATGAACTGGATCTCTACATAAMTTTAGAGTTATCTAGTTGTCAGACCAGATGATGATCGATCGGTGAAACTGAATTCCCAACTTAGTAAGAAAATGGTGTAGCCACATAGATTGAATGGTTATKTTAACTATCCCGATGTACTTTGCCTCGGTGGAATATAGACAAATATAATCTTGCTTCTTTCTCGACCAACAGATGGCCCAGAGCCAAGACTAAGTGAGTTACCAAATGTGGAATTTCAATCAATGTTGACACTAGCCCAGTCAGAATTAGTGAACCTGATTAGGTCCAATGCAGTGTCTGCTTCATAATGAATTCCAAAGGTGATGGTTCCTTGTACGTATCGAAGGATATGCTTTGTAGCCTTCCAATGTAGCTGATGTGACTCTTGCATGAACCGAGAGACTCATCTAACTACATAGGAGAGGTATGGTATGGAGTGTGTGAGATACAACAAGATCCCCACTAGTTGTTTGTACAATGTGTTTTCCACCAGTGGAGTGTACCCTCCATCCTCAATTTTGAGTCATGATGGGAAAGGATTTGGGGTAGACTTTCATTCTGTCATGTGGAATCCCTCAAGGAGATCTTTTGCACACTTGGCCTGGGAAATTTTTATGTTTGATGCATCCTCATTGATCTCGAGACAAAGGAAGAAATGTAGCAGACCCGTTTCCATCATAAAGAATCTGTCATGCAAAATCCTCTTGACAACGACAATCATTGAATACGAGAAACCAATGATCAACAAATCATCGACATAAAGAACTAGGTGTAGATGTGAATCAGTCATCCTAAGCATGTAAACGTTCATGTCTGACTTACAATGTACAAAGTTATGTGATAGTAGGTAGGAGTCCATATTGGCATACCATGCCCTTGGGGATTTATTGAGTCCAGAAAGTGACTTCTTCATTCAACGGACCAAAGATGAATCTTACATGAATCCCTGGGGCTGCTCCATATAGATATCCTCAGAGAGATGTCCATGAAGAAATGCATTATTCACGTCCATCTGATGGAATTCCCATCCCTTGGCTACCACAATGGAAAGTGCCAAATGTATGGAATCCATCTTCTCTATTGGAGAGAAGGTCTCATCATAGTCAATGTCGTGTACCTGCTGAAAGAATTTGTAAACTAGCCTAGATTTGTATCTTCTAACATGTCCATTTGTTGCACTCTTGGTCTTGTAGACCCATATACACCTAACAAGTTTCCTTCCTGAAGGAAGGGGAACCAGATCCCAAGTCTGGTTCTTAAGGATTCCCAACAGCCTCTCCATAGGACTGTGGATATGAAGAATGAACCAGGAAAATATGCATGGGTGGCATCAGTTCAGTGGCAGTGATTGCAAGAGGAGGATCCTTGAAATCATATAGAGTCTTCCTCATATCAGTTGGATCCCCAACAAAATCTCTTGCTTCTTGAAGAGTAGTCTTGGCCCACTTTGGCTTTGGCTCTAGCTCTGCATCTACATCTGCATTTGACTGTACTGACTTGGTATCTAAATCATCTGGATACTATGAATTAGAACTCTCATATGAAGAAGAGTTGGCATGTGCATGCTCATCATGTCTGATAGGTGGAAGAAGAAAAGTGTCTTCATGCGGCTCCTAAGGTGCATGCGAGATACTTTCCTCTAATTGGACATTGCGCTCAATGATGAACCAGTATGTAGAGGGATCAATGAGTCTGTATCCCTTCACACTATCATGGTATCCAAGAAAAATACACTATGCACTTTATGGATCAAGTACCTTCCTCTTCTCAGAGGGAATCTTGGCCCATGCACGAGAACCAAATATACAGAAGTGGGTCACTTCCGGTTTGAGGCCGCTCCAAGCCTCAAAGAGGGTCTTATCCTTGACATATCTATGGGGAGATCTATTTTTTATGTAGGTTTCAAAATTAAGTTCTTCAGCCCATAATATATGTGGAAGTGACTTTACATGCAACATGCAGGATGCCATCTCTTTCAGGGATCTATTTTTTTGCTCAGCAACTTCGTTTTTCTACGGATTATAAGGAACCATTTGTTGCAACTGAATCCCGACCTCAAGAAAAATATTTTGTATCTCATGGTTGAAATACTCCCCCCCATTATCTGTTCGGGGGAATTTTATATTCTTTCATGAATCATGACTATGTCTCAACAAGGGCTTTGAAATCTTTGAGGTGTTGAAAGACCTCAATTTTTTTCCTGAGAAAGAAATTCCAATTATGGTGTGAGAAATCATCAACAAAAATGAGGACATACCTTTATTTACTATTTGATGGATGTGTAAAAGGGCCCATGAGATCAGTTTGGATCAGATCCAAAGGAGAGGAGGGCTTATGAGTCTTTCCTTTGTTGAATTTCTCTTGAGGGTGTTTTCCAAGAACACATCCTTAACAAATTCCTTTAGTGAAGTGGATGTTAGGTAGACCTTCAACCATTCCTTTCTTGCTAAGTTGTTGCACGTATATGAAATTTAAATTCTTGAACCTTTCATGCCATAACATACTTCTTTCATTAGCATGTGTAAGCAGTAATGCAAAATCTGGTTCAATAAATTCAAAAAATGTGTGAGTTTGGATTGGTGATTTACCTCACCAGTAGAAAATTTGGAATTGGTTTGCATGTCATAGATATCCACTACATTAGATATGAATATTACTTTCTTTTTGTTTCCATAGTTTTTTCATCTGATACACAGAGAAAAGATTGACAGAGAGTTTGGGAACGTGTAGCACATTCTCGAAGCTCATGTTTATGATTTCAACTATTCCTTTGTGGGTGACTTCAACTTGAGATTCAACCCCCATCAAAATAGGAGGACCTTTTCATGCATCCAATGAAGATTATTATTTCTTTTTGGATTCCATGTGGTGTGACGCACCTGAATATACAATCCAAGCATCAAGAGAGAACTTAATGGAAATCAAAGCATGGCTAGAATTACCTTTCTTGGGGTTTGGATCTTCTGGCTTCTTCTTCTTGGCACCCTCGGGGATGGGATCTCCAAGGTTTTTTTCTGAAGTAATTTTTCCATTGTGTCTATCTATTTTTTCATGATTTTGGATTTTAGATGGAATCCTCATTGGTAGTAAGTGCATTTCTCCCCTTTTCTTCCCTTTCCACCTTTGCATTTGGAGGAATCGTTGAAGGTTTTTGAGTACCCTTCCTTCTTTTGATTTTCATCTCCCTTCCCTTTTTCATTGCATTTATATTTCTAATTTTTGTGATTGCTACCATCTTTCACAGCAAGTGCATGCGCCTTTGAGTCTTTGATTTTTCCTATATTGATGAGCTTGGTTTTCCCTTGTGTAAGAGATTCGATAAAGGCCTTAAGAGAAGGAATTTTCCAGCTAGCTCCAGAGGCAAGCCTAACTGAATTAAATGTGGATACAAACACTGAGTATTCCAAACCGAGTTTGGAAAGAATGGTAAGAATTATTTTTTTCTCCTCCTTCGATTTATCAACCCCGCAAGCCTTGAGTTGCGACAAAAAATCCTTATATTTGGTAAAAACTATTGGATATTGTTGAAGGTTTTTGGATCCAGAGTGAGAAATTATACCTCAAGTATATGTTCCCTCATATCATCTTGTTTTCCGCAAATTCCTTCCATGGTGGTCCAAAATTCATTGGGGGTTTTACAGGAGGATATGTGAAAGAGGAGCTCACGAGAAATGAGACTGCAAATAGTTCCGTAAGCTTCATACATCTAATTTAGATACTTGTATTTTTCTATGGATGATGTGGGTTTGGTCTCTGTGTCCATGGTTAACCTGTATAGTCCTATGATTCAAATATGCATTACCATATTGTCCTTCCATGCAAAGAAATTGTATGGTGTAAGAATCAATTCTTTTGGAAATTCCATTTTCACGTTGTCTTCAATCTTCAGTACCTGCAAGAAGAGTATGGTGTGCCTTTTCCTAGAAATTTGTTAGCTCTGATACCATGTAAATGTGGATGAACCTACATATATAAGATCTAGATAGAAAATTGCATACACAGTTTGCATAAGACATGAGAAAAGATGGAAATGAGAGGGAGAGAACAAGCAATTGTATTATCTGAATGAATGAATGAATGATAAATTTCACATGATATACTTTATATAACTCAAATAATGTGCACCAGAAGAGAAGCCAATTCTCCATAGTGGTGTTCTAGAGTGATATGGACTCACACTAATAGTTACAGGAGTTAAATGCCACCTAGTATGAGTTAACTAGCATCTCAATATTCAATTAACTGACTGAAACAAGGGGAAGTGAGTGTAATGTGCTATTCTGGTGATAATCCCAAGGAAATGTGCATCAATGGTGATGCTCCCAATGTTGCATGGTGATGGAACCAATGTGGCATTAATACTTCACTCAACGGATCCAACTGAAGTGTGAACTCAAGAGAATATTCTCCTAGAATGTAGGAAAAGGAATATTCTCCCTAAACTATAGGAGACTAAATAATGACTAATAAGCATAGGGGAAACCTTAGGGTGTGTGTGAAGTATCTCTAACACCCCAATGGTGATGAATTGGACATTCTTGGCTTGTATAACTCTATGCTAACTTATTTTTTGTGTTTCCAACCACTGGAAGACTTGTAGATATCTATAGTCATCTCATTGAGCTCTGTCCTAAATGTCTTAGTGCATTCCTTGAATTCTATGAGGCTTCATTGATCCTTCTTTCATCTTCTGACTTGTTCCTCCAACTCTCCAATTTGTTCATCCTAATGTTTGTTTTGGACAACGAGATCCTTGAGGGTATATTCTATTTCCGTGAAAGTGGTGTGGGTGGATTTGATAGAAAGACGGACATTTCTGACGTCTTCTTTCACTAAAGCTTCTGTGACAACTGATATGGGGTTGCCTTTGATTACTCATGTCTTTCTAGTTTGTCGTTGCACAATCATGTTGGTAGCCTTGTTGAATCAGAATTTATTCAAATTTTCCACCTTGCTCAGGCTATAGGGTGTGATAATTCTTATCTCTAGTTCATCAATTAGGAGGTGAACACTAGTGAGAGGAACGTCTAATGATGTTTCTGGGATTTCAGTGCCCATTGGAGAAGATGATGCATAGATTTTTTAGGGTCATAACTTTTGACTCATTTATCTGTTTGGGATGAAATTCTGCAAGGAGTTGCATATTGAAGAGTTCACTATCATTTTATCTAATACTTGAGATCAAACATTGTTTTGACAGATTTTCGGGGACAAATTCCTTCATATAAGGCATCAAATTGGGGTTATAGTGTTTTTTTGAGAAGTTTTAAATTAGTAATTATTAGTTATATCTTAGTTTATGCACCTAATCAGAAAAGTGAGTTGACAAATAGTGTTTCTCCAATTAGCTTTTAGTTATTCATTAGTTTTAGACTCATGCGATAATTTTCTAAAATTAGTTGTTTTTCTAAAATTAGTGGTTTTCGAAAATCTCATATAGTAGTTATAAGGGGTTGAACTTCCATTGTAATAGTTTGGATGGAGAAGGAATAAAAGAGATTTATTTTCCATTCTGATGTGTTTTCATGGTTTTTAGATCTTGTGAATGAATCAAAGTTTATTGGCTACATCAACTAGTGTTAGAGTAGGAAGATGGCTAGGAGAGGAAGAGGAAGAGCAGGTCTTGCTTAGATGCATAGAGATTTGCAAAAACTCTAAAGAAAAGGTAGCATGTATTACAAATGTACTAGATAGTTAGAGAATATTTACAAAAATATGTGTTTAATGAGGAGACATACCAAGGATATGTAGATCAACATCTAGAACATGAAGAAGAACAATTAGAGCGCATGAATTTTGAAGAAAGGATGCTCAAGGATATAAAAGGGATAAATGATGGGGTCAAAATGGAACCTTTAGAATATCCATGGAGTCTTAAACCAGAGGAATTAATAGATTGGTTGAATTCCATAGAATTGTCTTTTTAATAGAAACCTATCAAATAGGAAAGGAAGGTGAAATTTGCATGCACCAAGTTGAAGGGTCTTTCCATGATCTAGTGGGATCATGTGCAGAAAGAAAAAAAAAAATGAAAAGACAAAATTAGGACCTGGAATAAGATGGAAAATAAATTGTGAGAATTTATTTTTCCTTTAGACTATGCCCAAACAATTTTTCGTAGATTTCAAGACTTGAAGAACTTGTCCACCATGGAGGAACTCACAATTTTTTTTTATTAGTTTTTCATTCGTGTGGATAACCAGGAAATTGATGAGCAACCTTCTACAAGGTATGTGAATTGTTTAAAAATTTATATTCAGGATGAATTGAGCATCCATAGGGTTCGCAACATGGAATAGAGGAGAAAGGAGGGGTACATTGTCTACCTCACGAGGTGGTTTTAACTATGAAAAATGTGAATAATCCCAAGGATATGATAAAGAAAAATATACTTGACAAAGAAACCTTTATAAACTACAAGGAAGAGGATTTTAGAGGGGTATAGTTTACGATGGTGGTAAAGGAGGACCTTATGTGTGTTTTAGGTGTGGTGTAGAGAGTGATAGAGCATTTGAATGCTCAAATTATAACATGCAAGAGCCAAAGAAAGGATAAGAACCTATTTTAAACTTGGTCCAAGATGAGATTGAAGAAGAAGGAGTTCCATATGAAGCCCCTCCCGATATGGGGGAGAATCTCATTTTACAGAGGTCAATGGTGATTCCCGAAAAAGAGAAAAGGTAGAGTAGTGACAATGACAATTATTGGCTTTTGAAAAATATTTTTGGAACCTGATGCACTTCCAGGGGAAAGGTATTTCAATTTATTGTTGATAATGGAAGTTGTGAGAATATAGTTTCCAAAGAGATGGTAGATAAGTTGAAATTACACTATGAAACACATCCCCATCCTTACTGAAATGCATGGTTCAAAAAAGGGAATGAAGTCACCATTAGTAAAATATGTTTGATCAAGTTTTGCATCAATAAGAATTATAAATATGATGTATGGTGTGATGTCATTATTATTGATGAATTTCATCTGTTATTGGGGAGACCTTGGCAATTTGACACAAAATTCATGCATCATGGAGAAAATAATACCTACACCTTCTGGAAGGATGGATTGAAAGTTGTCTTATTTCCCCTTAAGGATGAAGGGAAAGATGATAATATGTTCTTGGAAAGAGAGCTTGTTAAGAAAATGAAGGAAACAAGATTCTTATATGCATTTATAGTGAAAAAATGAGTTGGGGAAGACATAAAAATCCTTGATGAAGTGGCCAAGGTACTAGAGGAATATGTTGATGTTATCCTTAATGAACTACCTGATGTACTTCACCCAAAGATGGATACTCAACATCACATTGATCTAATCCAAGGATCATATTTACCTAGTCATGAAGCATATAGGATGAGAACTACACAACATGCATAGCTCAATCAACAAGTAAAGAAACTTATAAAGAAAGGTGTGGTAAGAGAAAACACAAGTCCCTATGTTTTACCAGCATTGTTGAGTCCAAAATACGATAACACGAGGAGAATGTGCACAAATAGTATATAAATAAATAAAATTATTATCAAATATCCATTTCCTATACCACTCTTGGACGAAATGATGGATGTGCTAGTCGAAGATAAATATTTTATTAAAATTGATTTGCAAATTCGATACCACCAGATCTATATTTGTGAAGGGGATGAATGGAAAACTTAATTCAAGACTAGGGATGTCCTAGATGAATGGATGGTGATGTCATCTAGGTTGTGCAATGCTCCTAGTAATTTCATGTSRTTGATGAATACTATACTTTGATCTTATATTGGTAAGTTTGTTGTCATTTATTTTGATGACATCCTAGTTTTTAGTAGCAACAAAGAAGATCACTTGAAAMATTTAAAAGTTTTATTGGATGTGTTGAGAAAACATCATATTTATGCAAACCTGAAGAAATGTAGGTTCCTGCAATAAAGTTTGGTATTTATGGGTTTTTTCATCTCACCAGAAGTAGTCAAGATGGATTCAGAGAAGGTCAGARAAATTTTGGAGTGGCCTAGTCCTCGAATAATAACAAAGGCAAGACATTTTCATGGAATGACCACCTATTACCAAACATTTATTCAAAATTTTAGCAGTATTGTAGCACCCATAAAATATTGCACCAAAGGAAAGACATTCATGTGGACCAATGAAGCTTAGAAAAGTCTTAATTTTTTAAAGAATAAAGTAACTAAGGCACCTATATTATCCTTATGTGACAACCCCATCGATAAGGCCATGGGAGAAGCCAATTTTTTTTTTGTTTGAAGAAATAAGGGCACAAAGGAAATGAAGAAAAAAGTTTGACCACACACCAAATGACGAACAGAAGCACGCAACCCAAGCAACAGGAAACTACGAGACCACACACAGACACAAGGGAAATCGGGCAAAAGGCACAACATAACCAGAAGTAACGACTAACCGCCCGATGCAACGAGACATGCCTACAAGCTAAGGGACAACTTACCCTTCCCAACATAACGACATTGGCAAACAAGACTATATCCTTAAGGCACATGAACCAACACATTATCCTAAGTAAACATACGATGCTCAACCACGCTCACATGGTACGTACTGACTCCGACCAAGATATCATTCACCGCTAACCCATAAGGGGTGCCATAATCCCCTCATCAGGAACCATGCCATCCCCAGAAGAGAGGCGCGACAGTAACCCTGGTGAAAAACTAAAGGGACCAAGACTCAAGAAAACGTTGATGCGCCAAGGTCCGAATACTGACTGGGAGACTATACCTACCCCACACAAGGTTGAAGAGACATAAGAGGACGATGGAAAAGGGTGACACCGACCCACATGACATCATCCCTGACCCCACCAATCACCCAGTCTAACCAGTCTATGATTACATTCTAAATTAACAAGGGTTCCATTCTAATGAGGCACGTCAAGTTGCAATTTGTTAGGCATATATTATCCATCAAATTTTAGCATGTATAAATTATAAATCAGTTTTTAACTTAACATTAGATTAACATTAGATACAATCCAATCGGACATTCTACATTATACCTTAGTCATTAAATTCAATCAATAACATCAATTATGAATTAGTTCGGCAATTCAACATCACAATTTAATCATCAAAATCAATCTAAATAACATCAACTATGAAACAATTCGGCAATCATGCATCACAATTTAATCATCAAATTCAATATAAATAATATCAACTACTAAACAATTCAACAATCATGCATCACAATTTAATCATCAAATTCAATCTAAATAGCATCAACTACTAAACAATTTGGCAATCATGCATCACAATTTAATCATTGACCACAATTTAATTTAGCGATTTTAACCTCTACTTGGGTCAATACTTACTAAACTCATTTAATCATTAATCACAGTCTAAATGGGAAATTCAATATTAATCCAAATATCCATCCAGCTAGCCATTAACTTAATAACAATCGTAACAATCTTGAGTAGAATGCTACCATTATAACAATTAATAAGGAAAATAACCAGGAATATAACATGGCATTTAACGTACAATTAACATAACATTAACAACACTAACTACATCAAGGCAAAAAACAACAATGAAACATTTATTAACTCCATAATTTATCGCACGTGTCTATCCTTACTAAACGTACCAAATGACAGATGTCTACAACATTAAAGGAATCGACTAAGAAGTGTAAATGTCATAAGACATAAATTCAACGAGAGACTAAGGCCATGCATGGAATTAGATTTACTGCCATACACCTTTAATAAGGTTCACTATCAGGTAAGGGTAAAAACTCAGGCATAAACGCCGAAGCATTTATTTGGTTGTCTAAAACTAATGTCAGTCATAGGTTACAGGCGTCGTCAACAATTTAGGCAACTGGTGGCCAAACAAATACAACCATAGTCCACCATTAAAGGCAGATTCGGGGTGAATGACTAGAAAAACGTAGTCAACATTAATGGCATTTCGAGGTAATAAAATATGTGCAACGCTGAAGAATTTAAGTCTATGTACAGTAAAAATCAGGTAATAAATAGTCAATATGCAAAGAGGCAGGGGCGACCTGTCAAATTCGAGCCTGAGTAAAGGAAAATCGTAGACAAGGGACAGGTATATTTGCCTTCGGGAATAGGTAAAGTTTGCAAAAAAAAAATTGCTAGCCAAGTATAGAAGAACGCAGGCCCCTTCTGGTCAACAAGACATGGAGCAGGTAACCAAAGAGTCAGACTCCT
>ML780780.1:262254-286375 GCA_009831015.1 Picea engelmannii | reverse complement strand
TCCCTTGGAGAATGAAACTCAAGTGATCGATCCGGTTTCACCATCGGTCGATCCCATTCCTCCATTGAGGAATGTCAAAGTGACTGCTCCAGTCCCTTCCTCGGTCAGTCCCGCCCTTCATCTGAAGAGTGCTAATGTGGTCCATCCAAGTCCACCATTGGTTGATCTGATCCAATCATCGGTCGATCCTACTCTCCTTCTAGAGAGTAAACCCGATACTGCCCATGTTTTTCTTGTTAATACGGACTCTACCATGCTTGGGGGAATTCCTCCTCCTCCTATGGAACCCCCTCCAAGTACTGAAGCCATCCTTTTTGATTGGGGTGCGCTAACTGGACCTCGTCTTCCCTCTCACGTTCCTTTCCAGATTACAGTACAGGTTCGTGGTCGGGACATTCCTCAAACATTGATAGATGAAGGTGCGTCCGTTAGTATTTTGTCTTCTATTGCTTGGTATGCTTTGGGTTGTCTGCAGCTTCCACCGGTTACACAGAATCTGTTAGCTTTTAACAGAAGAACCAGTCAACCTTTATGGATCCTTCCTCAGTTTCCTGTAACTTTGGGAGGGAAAACTGTCTTTATCGATGTCATGGCAGTTCGAGACCCCTTGGATATTTCTCTACTCCTTGGGTGGGATTATGTCTATGCCATGAAAGCTATTGTATCCACTCTTTTCCGTGTGATATATTTCCCTCACGATGGAATAATTGTGACTATTGATCAACTTTCATTCATCGACCCTGACTGGGTTACCTCCCTAAGTGGTTCTTATATACAGACAGTATCACCCCCACCGCATGTCAATTATGTGGCGTTGTCTCCCATGACCTCAACTTTTGACGATTTGGATCCGGTCGTTGACATGGTGATCTCTTCGGTAGGGTTACCAGAGCCTGATCTCCTTACCCCTATCACGACCCTCGACATGTGTTCCTTCTAGAGTGATTCTCTTCCATCCGACGAAGATCTCTTGGAAGCCATGACCAAGTTTTGTCCTTTGACATGGTATCCTTCCAGAGCATTATCCTCTTGGAAGCCATGATCAAGAAGTAGGTCAACAAGCATAGTTTCTCTTATATATGGAAATCTCATTAAAAAATGAAACAAAGGTCATGAGCATAGTTTTCTTCGCTGTAGAAAGCTTGTTAAAAAATGAAACATAGGCCACTAGCTTTCATGTTGGGGGCATAACGAGCATAGTTTCTCTTCTCTGTGGAAAGATTGAACCAGAGGCTTTGAGCATAGTTTTCTTCTCTATAGCAAGCTCGTTAAAAAATGAAACAGAGGCCACTAGCTTTCATGCTGGGGGCATAACGAGCATAGTTTCTCTTCTCTGTGGAAAGCTCGTTAAAAAATGAAACAACAATCTGGGGATCGAATTTGGAACCTTGAGCATAGTTCTTTTCCTGTGTCAAGCTCATTAAAAAATGAAACAATCACCTCTCCCTTCAATTTTAGTCTTTCACCAGATCTCGTAGATGTCGAGTCGAGTCTTTCGTTAGGTCTCATTTTTTAACATTCATTTCATCCACCTGTATCCTTTTTCTCCATCTAGCATAGAAATTGGTGACAACCTCAAAGTTGGTGAATGAATTAAAGCTTGGGGGGCATGTCTCCAGCCTTTGATGATCTTTCTGGAGTTAATTCATCAGCTTTCAAGCTAGGGGCATACCGAGCTTAGTCTTTGTTCTTTCTCGTGCTCGTAAATACATGAGAATGCAACCGGGTAAACTTTTATCTCTTTTTCGGACCCGTACGAATACACGAACACATGAAAAAGGAACCCCCATGGAGTCTACTTTAAACCCTTTTCAGACTCTCTAAATATGAAAACATTGTCGAGTGACCTTGCTTCCTTTCACACTCGTTAAAAGGTCAGAAAGGGAATCTTTCGAGCGATAGTTTAACCCTTTTTCGGTCTCGTTGGACTACTGTACGAAGAAGAAACTGAGAGAGTTCTCTTTTAAGTGTTTTTCCAAACTCTATAATCCCGAAAAACCTTAGAGTTTTATGTCTTTGGACTCATTAAAGCACACATCGACAGGCCCATATGGGACCGAACCCTTACTTCTTTCGGTTCGTTAAACAAAGGAAGAGGAACTTACCGAAGGTGAGTTATATCAAGCATGTGTTATCCTCCTCGAGCTCATTAAATCAAAAAGAGGTACTCATCTATCTGGATGGGGGAAAAAATTGAAAGGAGCAAGCCAAGAAGTCTCTTGAGAACATCATCCATCACTTCTTAGAGTCGCCCTTGAACACGACACTTTGTCATTTGCACATATCATAATCCACTAAACCTCTACACTGAGCCAATCCTTTGAGTTCCTTTCGCTCCTTTGGGTCACCCAATGCAAGTCACCGTACCCATTGCATAGTTTTGGTCCATGTCATGTTCTGCTATTGTGCCTCATTGTTCAAGGGAAGTGTCTGCCTCGAGAGTCAGCCATCCCAAATATCTTGCCTCAAAACTTGTGTCAGTCCATGTCCATTTGATCTGCCAATTACATCTCCATGTTCGTTTCATGTCGTTGATGGGAGATACATCAAGGCCCTCCCTCGACGAGTCTATTCCTATCAACTCCAACACATTATATGGGAATTAGAATTAGAAACCACTTAGTACTTTGGGACCTGCATGCCTCAATGGCAGGCCTCCTCACATTCGACAGTAGGTTTACATCATTGACTTCTGATCGAATGATTCCACGGGTGTTTGACTTCATCTCATCTATTCACATTCACTGGAATGTACTAGGGTACCTTGGGAATCATTGATATTAATGGTGATATCCCTCGCACTTGTTAACGGTTCACACCATTGATCAGTAATCAAGTGGTTTTTTCCATGTTCGACATCAAGACATCTATTCGCATGGTCAGATTCGTACCATATTGGGATTGGTAAGAAGACCCTAGGTTGAGTAATCACTTTGATATATGCTTTTCCCAGGCTGTGAAGGAGTTTTTGTTGGACAAGGACACATACACTGTAACATAGATCCACTTTGTATTGGTCGTGGCTATGTCTTGTCATCTCGTAGATCCACTGTGTATTCTTCATGGCTACGATCAGTTCGAGTCATCAGAGTATAGATCCACATTGTATCTTCGGTGGCTATACATTTTTTATCAATACAATTATCGATCCGCAATGTATTTTATGGTGGACATACCCTGCTAAGTCTTGATCACCCAAGCATAGGTATGTCTGCCTTGGGTTTTGAAATATGTCATGATATTTGTTGGATGTTTGTGTGCAACTTTCGTCAGGTTCTCTGAGTCTATACCCTTGCTTGAACATCTACAAAGTATTTCAGTCATCAGTTCGCATATTCTAACTTCATACTTTGGGGGGCAATCTGTTACACCTCAAAATTACTCACTTTGATAGTTTCGCAAGTGTCGTCATTACAAAGGTCGCAAGTGTCGCATTTTGCTCACAAGGTCACAAGTGTCGCATGTTTCTCACAAGTGTCGCAAACATCAAACAAAGCATACTGCCACGATGCCTATGTCGTGCCTATAATGACATGAGAAGGACACTTGAAACACCTCAAACATTTGATTTGGAAGAGGAGAAATGAGTCAGCAGTCTTGCAAACCTTTTGCCATATGAAAGCACCTCAAAAACTGAGTTTTTGGAGGGGAGTGCTCCCCCTTACACTATCTCGGAGCGTCGAAGCTCCCCCTTACACTGTCAGGGAGCATTATAATGCTCCCCTGGCCCTTTTGAGGGAGCGCTATAGACTTTGAGAGCACTGGCACCCCCTAAAGCCTACTAGGGAGCGCTACAACGCTATGGTGGCCCTTTTGAGGGAGCGCTACCTATTCTGGGCAGTTGTTAAGTTGTTGAGATGAATGGGGGAAGCATATTTTCATTCTTGGAAGGTAGTTGAGCTCGAATCCCTAGTCTAGCCATGATCCTAGGGCAGATCCTCAACTAAAGGAGGAAAATCCTCACCTTCCCCAAGGATATCTCAAGATTGTTGAGCCTCTCCAAGGCTATATAAGCAAGCTTTCTAATGGTGAAAGATGACTGGAAAAAGAGAATCACACCAAAATTATGATCTCATAAGTGGTGCTTGAAGGGGGAAGAACTGAAGATATGAAACTTATGATCTTGAAGGAAACTCACAGTCAGCCAAAGGAGAGTGATCAGTGAAGCTACCGTCATCCAGGTTGTGGATCTTTCAGGCAAGGGTTAGACGAAGGGGACTTGACGAAGCTGTCGCATTTGCATCTACGATTGTAAGTACTGCTGTCATTATTCTCATCAATATGACACACTTGGCTTGTTTCTTTCTAGTTTGTGTCTAATGTCACATGAACTTATCATTAATTGATAGATCTGTTTTCAAGCTAATATCAATAGAGTAGGAAGTGGTCGTGTCTTGTTTTTTCCACAGAACTCAGCGAGGAGGAAAGGATTGGAGCGCAACTCAGAGCGTGCATGGACAAACATCGATAAAAGGTACTTATGTCATCCTTCCTTCTCATGTTTTAGTTTAGATGGATTTGAAAGGAAGTCAGTGTCCATGTTAAGCATTTTATGTCTAGAGTCAGGGTCAAGCTCTTAGAGGCAATCTACCTGTCCGCAGGGAGATTTTCCTACAACACAGAGTTTAAGGGGTTCCATCGATGCCTCTACATCCTTGAGGTCCAAAATCCTGCACACTCAGTAAAACTGAGTCAATAGCACCTGTCTATGACAATGCAGTAAAACAACATGTCATCAGACCATAACCCCTCATAATCAAAATCAAATGTTTTATTATCATAATAATCCGGATCACTTGCAAGCAAGTGTCCTCAAAGAATAAGTTCGTTGAGTGTGCCAGAGAAGGATGTTACACCTTACCATATTTTGATAAAGTGTTTGAGGTAGACTGTGATGATTCACATGTAGGGATTGGAGTTGTACTTAGCCAAGTAGGTAGACCAATTTCATTTTTTAGTAAACGCCCAAAAGAAATTGAACAATAGACATGCAAAATGGGTCTCTTTCTTACAAGGCTGCACCTTTGTTCTAAAGCACAAATCAGGATGACATAATCAAGTTGTATATGCTTTCAGTTGGTGCACTAATATTTTGACAACCATGGAAAATCAAGTAATTTGGCTTGTTCCATTAAAAGATCTCTAGTGTCTGATAACAATTTTCAGGATATTACGAAACAATTGAAGAATCGAGTAGCTGGGAACATGGATCTTACTTAGGGTGAATATTTTATGCAATATGGATACCTCTTCAAAGGAAAAAAATATTGCATTCCAATTGGTTCTATGAGGGAAAATGTTATCACAGAACTTCACAGTAGTGGTTTGGCATTACATTTTGGAAAGGATAATATGCTAGCCTTAATCGAAGATAAGTATTATTGGTCGAACATGAAAAATGATATAACCAAGTATGTGGCATGATGTAGGATTTGTCAAATGGATAAAGGACACTAACAAAACAAAGGTTTTTATAAGCCATTACTAGTGCCTAGAAACCCATGGACAGATATGAGAATGGAATTTGTGTCGGGGCTCCCAATCAAACAACAAGGTAATGATTAAATTTTTTTGGTTGTTGATAGGTTCTCTAAAATGGATCATTTCATTGCTTGCAAGAAAACTAGTAATGCATCGAGGGTGGTAGAATTAGTTTTTCATAAATTATTAGATTGAATGGGGTTCCAAAAACTATTACCCATCATAGAGATACTCGGTTCTTGGTCATTTTTTGAGTACTTTATGAAATACAATGAGTATTAAATTATAGTTCAAAAGTTCCTATCACCCTAAAATAGTTGGGAAAACTGAGGTAGTAAATCAGAGTTTGGGAAACCTGTTATAGAGCATTGTTGGAGAGAATCCCAAGCAATGGGATTTGAGTTTACCTCAAGGAATATTTTCCTACAATAGTTATGTGAATCGATCTATAGGTAAATCTCCATTTTAGTTTTTTTATGGTAGAAATCCTATGGGTGTCCTAGATTTGGTGCAGCTACCACTTGGGGATAGGATCAGATCATGAAGCATTTGCAGAACACATTCAATAGTTACGACAATAGGTGAGACAAAAACTACAGGTTGGTAATGAACATAAAAAAATTATAAACGATGCTCAACGAGGATACCAGGTATTAAAGTAAGGTGATTTGGTGATGGTTTATTTATGGAAAGAGTAGTTTCCTATAGGAACCTACCAAAAATTGAAGTATAAGAAAATTGGTCCTTACAAGATTGACAAGAAAATTAATGGCAATGCTTATAAGGTCAATTTACCAGTTGATCTTGATATTTCCCCTATTTTTAATGTTTTTATTTATATATGTTCAATGGGGATGATATGGGTGATGATAGTGAGGTGAAGGTGGACTGGCAACATGTCATTCCGAGCAGGAAAAAGGAAAAGATTGTGCATATTTTAGATAAGAAGACCCTTCATACTCGGCAAGGCCAATACAACCAATATTTGGTCCAGTGAGAAGGCGTAGCACTATAATAGAGTACATGGATTATGGAGGGGGACTTGTTGAACCTAGATCCCATTAGTGGTAGTAGTTTGAAGATTGTAACTTGCAAGAGTTGCGTTCTTTTCAACCAGAGGAAAATGATGCAGGGATTTTTTAGGGTCATAAAGTTTGACTCGGTTATCTGTTTGGGATGAAATTTTATGGGGAGTTATGTCTCGAAGATTTCACTGCCATGTCGATCGGATCCTTCAGATCGAACATTATTTCAACACTTTTCCGTGGCCAAATTTCTTCATATAAGGCCTCAAATTGGGGTTTTAGTGTTTTTTCAGGAATTTTTAAATTAGTAATCATCAATTATCTCTTATTTTATGCACCAAATCATAAAAGAGATTTGAAAATCAATGTCTCTCTGGTTAGCTTTTTGTTATTGGTCAGTTTTAGAGTCATGCAAGAATTTTCTAAAATTAGTCATTTTTATAAAATTAGTCATTTTTATAAAATTAGCATTTTTTTTAAATCTCAGATAGTAGTTATAAGGGGTTGAACTTCCATTTTAATAGTTAGGATGGATAAGTAATAAAAGAGACTTATTTTTTTGTTCTCCTATGTTTTCCTAGTTCTTAGATCTCGTGAATGAATCAAAGTTTTTTGGCTACATGAGAACTGTTATTGTCCAACACATCTTCATCTCACTTTCTTTTCTCCTTTTCAGCTGCAAAATTTGGTGGATGGTCTTGATTGTTCATACAACTCAATGCATGCACACTTTTTAGGAGACATTTGTAAAAATATTAATCATTTGTATGCTAATGTTATTGAAATTGTGAAATGCCTCAATAAAATGAATCTTCGAATGGGAAGAATTGATAAAATCATATATTTTAAAAATTAGTCGAATCAATTTTAAACCAAGTGTTTGTAGGTACAAACAAAAAAATCCCCATATGACATGAAAATGAAATCAATGTAGAGAACATTTTCAATAATCTGACAAGCATCCAACGAAACTATGTCATGTAATGCACATTTTTTACTTTGAATTCTAATTGTTTATTCTTTTTCGGTACTTCACATATTGAAATTTTGTCATTTATATTTCAAATAGCTCCATAAGCATTATATTTTAACTTCGAATTGTTTTGTTATAATTCTTATAAATATATTTTTTTCACTTATATTATGTTTTATTATTCTTTCAAATTTTTGAATTCAATATTATTATAATATTAAATATTATATTTTAAATAAATTTTATTATCAATGTCAATTTTTTTTTCTTAATTACTATTTTTAAAATGTTATAAAGTGATATAGGAATTAAGTTAATCATTTTATTACGTTTGAAACCTACAATGTGACATAACATTGAAGTTAATCTCTTAAAATATTACAATTCAAATGTTGTAATATAACAACATTAAAATCAATTTCTCAATTTTTACTCTTGAAATGTCACAATGTGACATAACACTTATTAAACCATATTATCAATTATATGATACAAATGATCAATTATAAGGATAGATATACTATATTTACTTCTTAAATTATTAGTGTTAAAATGTCTTATTTCATAATAACATTAAAGTGAACCATAATATTCCTTTCAAAATGTTATATTGTAAAAAAATATTGTTGTTAACCTTTAAAATTATTAGTCTTAAAGAGAGATATACTATATTTACTTCTTAAATTATTATTGTTAAAATGTCTTATTTCATAAGAGCATTAATGTGAACCATGATATTCGTTTCAAAATGTTGCAATGTAAAAAGTATTGATCTTAACCTCTAAAATTATTAGTCTTGGAATGTTGCATAATCATAGAGCATATAAGTCTATCATGTGATCCATATCTACAATATAGTCCATTATAAGGATGACCATAGTTTATCTACCTTTTAAATTATTACACTTGAATTTTCATTATGTGTCAATATGCCATGAAGTCAACCATATTATCAACCTCAAATGCAATACTTTTAGAACATCACAGTAGGGTGCAAACATCCAAAATTATCACTTATGTAATGTAAACCTTTAAAATGATTACCAATATAAATTGCTTAAATAATTACTCTTAAAGTGTCAAAATGTCACATAAAATTGACGTTAACCATATTATCAAATGCAATACTTTTAGAACATCACAGTAGGGTGCAAACATCCAAAATTATCACTCTTGTAATGTAAACCTTTAAAATGATTACCAATATAAATTGCTAAAATAATTACTCTTAAAGTGTCAAAATGTCACATAAAATTGACGTTAACCATATTATCAACGACATGATCGATATTGAAAATATGTTCAATCATAAGGACAACCATAATCTGTCTACTTTGGACAATCAACTCTATAATGATAACCAAATCTTCATGCATAACTTAATATTTACAAGCATGAAGCATTATAACCAGCTCTTTTTAGGTATGAAATGTTGGAATCATATAAACCATTCTAAACCATTATATTCAATGTACAACTCTTAATTTGTTGCTCTCAATATGTTATAATGTGACAAAACTCTATTTCATTTCTTCTTTAACATCAAAATGCGACATGGATGTCATTTATTCCTTTTCGAAATGTGAAATTGTTAGATAAGCTTTTCTCACACTATGAACATTATAATCAATAATAGTCAGTCAAAATTTACCATATTCAATCAACCATAATTAATGAAAGTAAACCATCATCCATTATAGTTATCTATCACAAAGCACAATCCATCAAATGCAATGAAAGTCAATCATAGTACATAATTAACCATGGCTAACCAAAGTGAATTGTATTTAACCAACCAAAGTCAACCATAATATATGAATGTTATCATAGGTCAATCATACTCTGTCATTGTTAACAATGGTTAAACAATGTCAAGCATAGTCAACCAAAGTAAAAAAACAATTAATCAAAGTCAACCATATCCTTTCATCATTAATAAAAAATAATCATAGTTAATGAAAGCCAAACATAGCCAATCAAAGTCAACCCACTATTATAGCACACTACTTTTGGGTGAAGTCTTAAGTGTCACCATGCCATGTAGTTTTAGAAAAATTTCAAAGATTGGACAATGCTAGACATAACCCATTAGGGGTGTAGATTTTTGTGTCACATTTATTTTGTCAAATACCTTTCTTGCATCATTATTTTGGACAAATGACATTTTTTTATGTCATCCTAGCATTATAATTGGTAATTTTGAGATGAACAATTCATCATTAGTGCATTATAGACACTAAAAAAAATCTAGCATCAACCTTACATTGTTCTTGTATTGTGATGAAGGAGCATCGCTCCATCTCAACAATGCCCCAACATTCCAGCACATCAACGTGCATTTCGGAGAGGGAGAGGCACCAACCTTCCCATTTTTAAATTTGAAATATAATCCTATAGGGATTCATGTTGTAGGGTCGAGTGAATACCAAGCCATGTCTTTGTACATAAATAAGTTAAGGTTGCCTTTAATGGCTGACAAGTTGATGTCTTTAGGTTCAATTAAGACTAGATAGGCATTTATGAAAATTCAATGTAATAGATGAGGTTAGGTGAGAGAGGATAAGCTCATAGATCCCTCTTTTGTAAAGGAGGGATAGATCTTTGTAGAGAGGTCTGAGAAGAAGAACTCGAGATAGAGTTAGGATAGGAGGTAGAATAGTTCTTAGAGAGATATTGAGAGAACTTGGACTCTGTTGCAGTCCATTTTTTGTAAACATCTATATAGACACACAGAGATAATAGAAAAACCATTTTTCTTGCATATAGTGTTTTTATGTATTTGTGTTCTTTATTATGTTTTTATATGTCATTCATGGGTTGAATGCGTAACCTGGTGAAGTATTGAATACGTTTCAATTGTTTCTCGTCCATGAGTTTTCGAGTGCAAGGGGTGCATATAGTCCCAAGGAGTGCATTGACAGAGGTGATTTAACCTCAAAGAAGCTCGGGAGAGATAGCGTTGAACCTTCATCAACATAAGTGCAATGATTGCACGGGAATAAATTTGTGTTGAGCTCAGAAAGAGATAGAGTTATTGAATATTATGTAGGAGGAGGATCTATGGAAGGTGTTCATTGAGAAAGGATAATGCCAGGAGAGCGAGAATAATTTCTTTTCAAGAAATCCTTCGAATCTGAGTTTGAAAAAATCCTAGAAATGCAAGGAGTGTGTAGGAAATCAAAATCCTCTAAGGATCAAGCTCAGAAGAGGTAACACAAGGAGTGTGTAGGAGATGGACTTATTCTAAGTCCTAAATCTCAGAAGAGATAACACTTTCATAAGTGCAAGTGAGATCCAGATAGTCAGGTCCGCAGGAGAAAGGTCAAAGGCCAAAGCCTTTGAAGACTGACAAAATCTTCCAAGTCAGAAGAAGTCAAAATCTCAGGAGGAGGAGTGACAACAACTGTCAGATCGATTGTAGTAAGGAATCTGGACCGTTAGATCAGTGTCCAGTGAACAATGGAAGTGCAGAGTAGAGCAACAGAACTCATCCGTTGCATCTGAGCGCAAAGGACCAGCAACCATTGGATCAAGAGGTAAGTTCATGAGACTTAACCCTTGTGTACACAGGAGAGTGGATTTTTCAAAGTCCCGAAGTCCCAAAGTGATTTGGGACCGTCCATCGTCAAGGAGGATAGGTGGCATATGATCCACAATTTTGGAAGTTTGTGGGCAAGGAGAGGAGGATAAATAGGCGAAGTAAATATTAGTCGTTGATTGCCAGGAGGAGTACATGTCAAGAGGTCACACATTTCGGGTAAATGCAATTTGGGATAAGTGGATGTGTAGGAGTTGAGACTCTCGAAGCCCAAAGAGCCGAAGCACCGGAGAGCCGAAGAGCCAAAGTGTCGAAGAACCGGAAGGCCGAAGTGCTGAAGCGTCGAAGAGCCGAAGCGTCGAAGAGACGAAGCACCGAAGAGCCAAAGAGCTAAAGTGTCGAAGAGATATGGACCATTAGATCCAGAGAGACACGTGGCGACAGATCGCAAGCTTCGGGTAAATTTCATTGGGGTTTTAGTTTAAAGTTGAAACTTCTGAAACCCGAAGGCCGCAAGTGAATCTGGGCCATCAGATCGAGAGGATAGGTGGTGTGAATCTATGGATTACGGGTAAATACCCAAAGTAAATCTCACTGTCTGATTCGAGAGGACACGCGACAGAAATCTCCACACTCTGAGGGGAAGTGAAGTTTGAGAATTAATAAATTTGAATCTCGAAGACGCAAAGGGATCACAATCGTTGATCTAGGGGGAGACACACGTCAGTATATTATCAACTCCGGATAAGATCCATTGGAGGAAAGAGAGAGTTGAGATTTGAGATTTCCGAAGTCTGAAAATATGAAGCAACAAGAGTCTTCAATGTGAGGGTAGACACATGGCGCCAAATCTAGAACTCCGGAGGAAAAACGAAGGGGGAAGAGTTCGAAGACCCGGTGAAGATCTCGACCATTGATCGAGAAGGTATTTGTAGGACTGTTAATCTGGTTGAAGAGACTAAAGTCCTGACGCAGGAGCACAGACGTTGATTGGGGAGAATACATGTCATGAGATCTCCCATTCCAGAAGATAACCAGTCAGAGATAGCGAGGGTTTGAGAATTAAGATTCCCGAAGGCCAGATTCGTTGAGGAGATCCTGGCTGCATATTTAAAGGGACATGTGTCGAAAGATCTTCCACTCCATAAGGTTTTCATACAGGGAAAAGAAAAGTTTGAGAACTGCAACTCCCAAAGGCCAGAAAGCCAGAATCAGTCATAGCCATTGATTTGGAAGGGAGCTATGTGTCAACAGATCGTGGAGATCTGGGATCGCACATGGAAGGAGGAAAGAAGGAAGGAAAGGAGATTCGATAATAGTCGTTGATCGAGAGAAAATGTCGAGAGGTTAGAGATCGACGATCGAGCTAGATTGCGGGGCCATAACATGCTCGGGTCTTAATTTTCCTTGAGCAGGCCGCAATTGTAACCACGCTATTGCTAAGGGCATACACGGTGCTTTGTAGTGAATTGCGGGGAGAAAAGTGGGTTGGTCTAAAACCACTCTTGCCTTACCCGCAATCGTACATTTCCATAAGGTCACAACCTAGGGCCATCTGAAGGAGGGGTTTTTGAAAAGAAGAGCTAGCATTTGAAACTCGATATTTTCAGAAGCGCGTAGACAGAGGTCGCGGGTATCACAGGACCTACACCTTAGAAGAAAAGGGGGCTTGTGTATAATTGTTTTGGATTCAATCAGGAGCCCAAAGAGTCAATCCGACTCAGAAGAAAGAAATATCCTAGACCGAGAGGTCGTAGAACCCCAGGTGGATAAGGGGGGCTGCATCATATTGTATACAATATTTTGTGTCACATTAACAATTTTCTACATTGAATTTGTTTTTATCATACCTTACATTCTTTTTTATATGGTATATACTCTTTTATGTCACATTAACATTATTCTACATGGATATATTTATTACATAAGTGTTATGTATGTTTCATGTGTATCATATTGATGTTAAAATCCAAAACTTTTGCTTCTTATGAACATTATGCTTTCACTATGTTACATCAACTTTACATCATCTAAAGTCACCCCTACTTCAAAAATTAAGTAGAATTTAAATGAAATCAAAAGAACAACAAATTTATTGAAATTTTGTTATATTAACATCAAAATCGTATTTTGTTAATATCGAAATTTGACATCTTGTTAATATTAAAATTTTCATATAATTACTTATGATTGTTAATTTAATTAATAATAATGTTTTTTTTTTCCAACTTCTATAAGATACTTACCTTACATAAGATTTTGATTTACCATTCTTATAAATATTTAATCTGATCTTTTACCATTGAATACAATGTTAACCAATATGCTAAAAAAAATTTATATTAAAATAAATTGAATCCATTTCAACTTTCATAATATGCTAAGAAAATTATATTAAAATAAATTGAATCCGTGTTATGAAAATTATATTAAAATAAATTAAATCTATTAGATACAATGTCAAACAATATACTAAAAAAAAATTATATTAAAATAAATTGAATCCATTTCAACTCTGATAATATGTTAAGAAAATTGTATTAAAATAAATTGAATCCATTTCAACTCTCATAATATGCTAAGAAAATTATATTAAAATAAATTGAATCCATTTCAACTCTAATTTATCTTTATCTTTGTATGCAATGGTACGCAATGTGCTTAAAAAATATTTTCTATTTATATTAAAATAAATCCAATTCATTTCAACCCATCACTGAAAAACAAACTTTTGTCTTCAGCTTCTTTCTTTAAAATATTTGAATATAATTTACAAATTATCGTTGTTTAGAATTTCATTTCAACCCATCACTGAAAAACAGACTTTTGTCTTGGGCTCTTTACCTTAAAATATTTGAATATAATTTAAAATAAATTAAAGTTGTTTTTTCTTTCTGAGCTTTTTTAAGAATATTTAACAATTTCGTTGAATTTCCTTTTAAACTATTACTGCATATCATATAATATAAAATAAAATAACTTTCAAAAAATGAGACCTTTCTATGCTCTCTTGTCTTGGAAAATGCCTAATTGCAAACCCTAATCGACCTTATTCCCATTGGTGCTCCAAATTATTCTATGATATTGTCATCACTAAGTAAATCTAACCCCAGCAACTCTGTCCATAAAGGATGTGGACAGAGTAACCAACACCTAATACAGAAAAGTAACCAAAAGATTCTCAGTATGTATACTGAATACTTCCTTTCAATTAACTGCTTACCTCGATCTCCACAATGTCTCCTAAGAGTCTACAACGAGACTCTCATACCTCGATCTCCACAAGGTCTCGTAATACTTGGGCGTGGGATAAGGGGCACTGTCTGTAGTGACCCATGCACGACAAATCCTCAATGGCATGTCATACATCTGAAACAAGTTTGTGATTTTATTCGCAGCAAAATATGTGAAATTTAACAATAAAAATATATTCTTAGTTATGTTAACAAATTAAAAAGTCAAAATTAATACAGATAATGTCATTAACTTGATTAATACAAATTATTCATTAATCAGATTAACCTACTTACCAAGTATAAACTATAACAAGCAGCAAGATGTCATTCTCTCAGCATTCATAGCCATGGCCAACTCAGCGTATTTGTGATATTGCTGATCTTATTCACGGAAGTTCCATTCTCTCTGAACCTTGGAATCCAATTTCACCACCCACTTAGCTGAGTACTCTTTAATTTTCCCTTTCAACTTTTTGATAATCATGGTCTGTTTCTTTCTCTTTAGGTGAATCCACTTCCCTCTCTGGTGTCTGTTTCTGCTTCTTGCCACCGGCTTTCAGATTTCTAAACAGAAACCTTACCTTTACAGAGTTCAAAGCCAAACATGAATGGTGGCCATATATCTATTCATTAGGTTGAAACGAATAACTCATTATTCTAACATCTTGGAGAACGTGCTAAATAATATTGATGTCCTGAAAGTCTGGATTCCTCATCTGACTCGACCATGTGACATTCATAAGTCCTGGCCAATCAACTTGCATAATCCAATAAATTAAAGGTATGGTTGAACACTCTATGGATATTTTTGTCTCATTATAATCACCCAAACAAATTAATGTTCTGCAATATTGTTTTCTCTATTCAAGATAGGCTAAATATTTTTTTTTTTTAAATTCCCTTCTGCATCTTTTTGTGTTTTTATAATCCATTTAAACTAATGTTCCACCATATTGTTTTCTCTATTCAAGATAGCCTAATATTTTTCGAAAAAAAATCCCTTCTCCAGCTAATAACATAGACTCAGATTTATTATGTGCCCAGATAAAAAAAATCTTGAGGTGATTAGGTGCATTGTCGACTTCTTTTTAATATGTGGATAGGAGTGAAGTTAAAGGGAGATGTTCTGCAGTTAATAGAGTAGACTCAGATTTATTAGGTGCGGAGTTCAAAAAATCTTGAGGTATTTAGGTGCATGCTCGACATTTTTTTTTAAAGATGCTGTTAGGAATGGAGTTAAGATGCAAGTGCATCGACAATATGGTTACCAAATAAAATTTATGATGATGATGATGGGAGTAAAAGGTATAGGTATGAATATATGTGATTTAAGAATGGTTGATGAATCATGTATGAGAAAAGGTTTTCTAGAGAATCCTCAGATACATTTGTTGGGTTGCCATGTACTTTGATGATTTATGGGTTGCTATTGTTGCTATGTACTTCAACAATGTTTATAGTTTCAAGTACAATAAGATGAATGAGAATGAAAATAAAAGACCAAAAGACCAAAGATGAAGACTACACCAATTAGACAGACCCAGTAAAAAATAGAAATAAATAATATAATCTAATTGTAATTGTAATGATGTAAACTAATTCTAAAAGGCTATTAAGTGAGAGAGTGAGAAATTTATCTAATTGAGAGATGATAGGGACAAAGATCTATTAAAAGACTTATGGAGATATAGAATTATGCATTTGGTTTTAAAGGAATATCTAGTTTTCACATAGTTCTTAAGGTTTTCCAAGTTATATAACGGGACTTTTTTACAATAAAAAGAATATTTACATGAATAATTTAATAGTTGGATGCTGTTTTCATCACATCAACACCTTTAACACATAGTTAAATAAATAGTTTGAAATTTTGAAAATATAAGTTAATAATAACTGAATTTTAATTATAATTAGTTAGGAAGGGTTAGTTTACCTACTTATCATGTATTTATTTTTTTATAAAAGTCTTCTAAATCTTTTCAATTGCTGGAATCAATAATACAAGAAGTAAGTTCAGTTTAAAGTTAAGTTGAGTTCAAATTTTTAAGAATTTTTAAAAATATTATTTCACTTTATACCAAATTGATGTATGAGTAATTTGATTGGTAAAGTCAACTAAAGAATTTGAACTTGTGACTTCTTATATATTTTCAATGGCTAGAATCAATAATACAAGAAGTAAGTTCAGTTCAAAGTTAAGTTGAGTTAAATTTTTCAAGAATTTGAAAAAATATTATTTCACCTTATACCAAATTGGTGTATGAGCAATTTGACTGGTAAAGTCTACTAAAAGATTTGAACTTGTGATCTTTTAAGAGGAGATATTTGTAACCTTTTAAGAAGAAGCACATGTTCTTAACCATTAGACCTACTCAAATTGTATATAGATAAAAATGTCATTACAAAATATTGTCCATTAACTGGAGAAATGCTTTGGATTGAAACAATATACAGATGGCTTTTATCTTAGTTTGTGAAGATTGGATATAGTTAGATGTGCAACCAAGGTATGTAACGTTTGTTTCGATATGAGATCATAGTTTTATTTGAATATAAGAGGTACGTCAATCGTGGAGATTAGAGAAAAACATCATTAGCCGAAATTACTACAATGCATCTTTATTTGAATATTATTAAGAGGCATGCCAACCAAGGATATTAGAGCATGATATCATTCTCCACAAATTACTAGAACTCAATACCATGTGAAGATGCATGAAGGTTAGAGCAGGATATCACTATCCACAAATTACTGACACGCCACCATGTGAAGATAAAATACAGCAATTTTCAAAACGGACTCGAACTCCCTACCATGTGAAGATGCCTGGAGATTAGAGCAGGATATCATTCTCCACGTATTGCTCAAACGCATTATCATGTGAAGATCAATACTGCAGATTTCTAAAGGTCATTATTATAATTGTACCACATTTAAATTTATATGTTTAAATTTACAAGTTTAATAGAATGGAAAATTTATAGTTTTAATTTAAGAAAGTTGAGATTTCTATCATTTTGATCTTTTATAAATTAAATTCGATGTTTCGATTTCATCCATCCAATTGGATCGATGGAATTGTTGTTTTCAATTAAAAATAAATTCAGAACCCTCCGATATCTCTATTATAACCAAAACAAAAATTACTTCAAAACCTTACAATATCCCTACCTTAACCAATAACAGATGGAGATATTTTCTATTTCAGCCTCCAAAATAATTCTGACAAGATTTTATAACCAAAACCAGATTGAAATATTTTCTATTTCATCCTCCAAAATAATTCTGAAGAGATTTAAAGGCAAAATACAAAATTACTAAACCACAACCTCACAAATTTACTCAAGATCCTCTCCATGTCCTTCTCAGCTACACTATAAGTCACATTCATGGCGGCTATCGTCTAAACATTTTGCATGTTAAGGATTTAGACAACAATACTGATAATGATGAAATTTTAGGTCAAGCAAGAACTTTATTAAGGGCCGTGAAAAGCTGTAGAAGCGGAGGAGGAGTTTTGAGCGTCTTCGGGCGGTATCCTTCTTCCAATCCACACGCCTGCACTGATGGCAGACTCGATCGTATTCTCCACCGTCTTACTGCGACACTTACTGCCTTTGAACTGAGGTTGTCCAGACATACTGTAAGCGCGCATGCAGTCGAGTAGCTTCTGATTGCACTGGACATTGAGATAATTGCCAGTGCGTGAGATGCAATAGTCATGATCCTTGCAGCAGCTGTCCAATCCATCACAGGGAGCTTCTCCATGGCATCCCGTGTAAAGCACTCCGCAGTATCGCCCATACCTCAGAAACGGGGCCACTGCCATTAAAATGTGATCACAAGTTAATAGAATTCTCGTATGCCATAATACCTCCTAATGGTCACCAAAAGTTACTGAAATTAAAGGTCGCGAGGCAGACCTCTGCAGAATTTTGACTCGCACCCATGGCTACATTCGTCCTGCACTCCCACAACAACAACATATTTCAATTATTTGTAGTAACAGTCAGTGGCATGGCAGATTTGACCTTAGAGATCCATTAACTGAATATTGTTTTGAAATTAAAATGATTAAGCTGGAAAAAGATTTAAAACCATGAATATGATTACCAATGCCATTGAGTTCGAAGAGCCGAGAAGACACGCCGATAGAAGGCATAGCAGTAAACCCAATCGCACTGCAGGAAAGGCCATCGATCCCCAACTGATCTGATCGCCACTGACAGTCATTCCGTATATACTGTTCTCGCTTAATTGATTGCTTTTCACGTCTCCTACCTGGCTGCATACAAAACTCTTTGCGTGTTGGCGTCACTCTTCTGCTGGTCTTCGTCATATGTCAAATGATTCTGCTATTTTTAGTCATAGGCGACTTTTCTTAATTTTATATACGTATTCAACCAAAACAAACTATATTTGTATACCTAGACCATGTGGAAGACCAAATGGCACGCATTTTCCAAATTTGTGGAATGTTAAATTAGCAATCAATTTTTATTTTAAGTGTTTATTTATATATTTATTGAAAGGTGTACATTTATTGATAATGGGCAGATTTAATAGGGGTGTAGTGCTTAATAAGTTTTTTTTATGGACAGGATTAAATATGGCTGGAATATTCTTAGTCACACAAAATAAATGGCTGTGATTTCAATCATTAACTTCTTAGCGATTATAAAAACATCGTTTATGTGTTTACTTTTTTACATTTACCTAATCATATTTAAAAATTATTTTGATAGCTAACTGATTACTTTAATATTTTAACAGAAATTAAAATATTAACACCAAATAAATAAAGCTCAAGAATTTATTTGTTAATCAATAATAAAATTTAATATATTCTTTTAAGGATTTGTTTCATCTTATCAAACTTTTGGCAGTTCCATGAATTTGAGAATCACAAGACATAATGTAGATGAAGAACATGGAGAACCCTGTCAATACAATAAAGAAATAGTTGAAGTAAGAGTCATTGTATTCAGAGTTCAAAATAGTTTTAGAATTATATATGGTTGAACTAAGAATGATTGTGTCTAGCCTTTAGTGCTAAGGGTAAGCTCAACATGATGTCATATATACGCATTTATAAGTTCTTTAACAAAAATCAAACGATCTCATTTTTTTACATGACCATTATGTTTGGACACGTGGAATGAACTTACAAATATAATCAAATTCTTAGTTTTAGTTAGAATTATATACCATATAAAGGAGGGATAAATAAGGGAGAGGAAACTTACAAAGTATTAAGATAAAGTTATTTTTTTTAAGTTTAAAAGATTTGTACTATATTGATATAAATAGTATATTTTAAAAATTGGGAAAAGGAAATTTTAAAATGAATTGAAAATTGGAAAATGAAAGAAAGTATGTTATTGATAGCTAGTTCATTTCACTCAAATTGAAATGCTAGTGGGCCAAAGTTGATTTGTTTTTCATAGTTGAAAGTTTTGAATGTAAAGTTTTTCCTTGGTGTTTTTTTAAAGAAAGTATGTTATTGATGATAAAGCGATGTTAGGCTACTCGAACATCTATTTGTAGTGTATAAGAATAGTGGAGAAAGTCAAGCAAACAAGCATACTCACATTTAATACTAGGTTTAGCAATAGCATGAATGAGGAGAGAAATAGAAGTGAAAACTTTAATGGCACATTAATGGTCACATTGTGTGTATCAAAATCAACTACTATTTCCCTTCCATAATAAGAATTGAACAATCCACTTACCCTACCCTCTACGACTCTCCAGATGGAATGGCATAGCATGAGATATGGACTTGCACACACACACACACACACATATAACCCCTTTCATGTTTGAAATAAATTTCACTATATTTACAAAGTCTATTGTTCTAACTTGAATTTCAAGAAAGTTACCCATGTCTTGTCCTAGGTCAAACAAACATCTAAATGAACTTGCAAATAGGTCAAAAAAACATCTAGATGAACTTGCAAAACCTAATGTATTCACTTCTCCTTCTTTATTACAAAAAGATGAACATGGAGAAATTATTTATTTTTCTTAGAGTACTTCTCTATTATACTTAAATAATTTCCTAGCTACAACTATGGTTGTTATATCTAGTCACCAAATAGCTTGGGACTTCCACTTTCTCTGGAGATTTCTCATTGTTGTTCATAATATGATTGATCTTATATGATCTCATCAACATTATTCCAATGGAGATGAAGGCATTGCACAATCATCTATAGATGATGATGATGGTTTCATTACTTTGAGAAGAATGATATATTTAGTTATGTTAGTATAGCCATTGACATCCCATTGAGAGTTGTTACAATAAGCCAGAGAAGATAACAATATTTTATCGAAATATGCAACATTATGTGAGGATTGTAGCTTACCTTTCAACAACATGAGCTGAGCTTGAAAATATTTTTGTAGAGGTAGATGAGCTTATCAATAGATCCCCCATGTATGGAAAGGAAATTGTAAGGTACCATATCTACTATAATAGCCGAAAAGAGAAATATTATAGAGAATAACAATGGAACAACACAATATATGAAACCAAAACACCAAAATAATACCTTTATTGATAGGAAACAATGTTCACTTTTCTATTCGAGGGGGAAATTGCCAACAAAGAAACACTCTATTACAATAATTCTCAAGACAAAGTCTTCTCATGCCCTCGACTCATATTTATACTAAATATATCTACCAAAAGAAAAATCTAGAGGAAGATCTTCTAGAAACGAAAGATTCTATTACATATTCTTACATTTGACTTATTATTCCTTATTACTAGGCCTTATTAATATTCTCCTTTATTACATCGAAAATATATTATTCTACCTATGTGAGGGGTTAGGGAGGTTAGGTCCTTAACATTCCATCCCCCTTAAAAAAAAAACTTGTCCTCAAGGCTAAAGATCAGGAAATTGCTACAGAATGGTAGCTAGCTCCTAGGTGGCATCTATTGGAGTTGTATATTTCCATTGTATTAACACTTCCTTGATGGTGCGTCGATAGAGACGATGCTCACGCTGGTCCAAGACTGCTTATGGTTGCAACTAGATGGAGCCTTTTTCGTCCAACTCGGGAAGACTGGTTTGAGTTTGGCACTCAGTTCCAATCACCTTATTTAAGCATGAGACATGAAAAAGAATATGGAGGTTAGAATTTCTCAGGAAATATAAATAATAGGACACCTGTCCCACGTGATTAAGAATTGTATAAGGACCATAAAATTTGGGCGCCAATTTCTGACAATGGTCATCCTTGAGTGGAGTCTACCTATAAGGTTGCAGTCGAAGAAACACCTGGTCCCCTTTAGCAAATTGACATTCTGAGTGACCTGCATCTACTTGTTTCTTCATGCAATTCTAAGCCATGACCAAATTCTCTTTGAGGGTACTTGATCCGAAATCGGATCCAGAAGCCTGACAGGGCTTGAAAAATGCTCAAAAATGAAATTGCTCGGAATGCGACGAAAGTCTCGTCTTCTTGATTCTGACGGTATATTTACTTCATCAAACGGGCTCTGTATGGAGAAGATATCGCGTTCTGTCCGAAAAGCCAAATAGGTTAAAAAAGGGATGACTGTACAGTCCGTACAGTCCACGTGTCATGCTGACTGTGCAGACCGTACGGTCCATACAGATGGCGTGGCACTCCCAGAAAGCGACATGTGGCAGCTCCAGGAGGTGACACGTGTCAGGCAGATCTGGGCATACGTGCAGATAGTTGGACCTATCCCGAGGTGACACGTGTCACCACTGTAAGGGTGACACGTGGCACGGGTGACATCAACAGGTGACGTGGCAGGCGGACAGGGAAGTACGACAGGGATGACGTGGAAAGGTGACATGACAGTACGACAGATGACGTGGCATGCACGTGGGCCAATTAGCGATTGACGCGTGTCAGTTTGTGGTTGGTGGTTAAGGTGCCACGTGGCCCAGTCGTGGGTTGCCATGTGGCACCCCATGATTGGTTCGTGGTTACATATAAAAGTTGTATGAGTTGCATGGGAGTCGAACCGGCGACCTCCCGACCGGGCAACGGACTGGCAGGGCTGGGCTAACCGCCTGCCCCTTGCATGGTTCTTATTATGTAAACGGCCGGGAAAGTATTTGAATTTGGTTCAAAGTTTGTTTGGTGGGGAAAAGGGTCAGGGCTTAGCCCCAGCCGTCGGTCCAACATATGATATACGACCATTCCATGTGATCAACGGGCGGATAGGGTAAGCCCCCGGATCCCGGGCGGTTACCACAGGACCGGGGTCCGACCACCAAAAAGGGGTGCAATGTATGAAGTGGGAGCGGTTATATGTTTTAGCCCAAGGTCCCATGTAAGCGCCAAAAAACCAGGAGCTAGCGCGCGAAAAGGGGTGGCCAACGCTTAGCCATTGGGCTAGCGCGTGGCCACATGGCATGATATGACCACGCCAAAGGGAGTGCACGCCCAGGGGAAGGGGGATAGCGCCCAATTATAGTTATAAAGTGGGTTTTATAACTAATTTTTGGGTTTTGATTATTGTTAAGCCTATTTTTAATGTATTTTCTCCATTTTGGGGAATATTGGACATTTTTGGAGCCTAATTTTTAGGAGGAAGTTGGAGATGAGCAACCAACTTCTCAATTATATAACCCAGGCCTGTTTGAGGCCATAGGGGGCATTCAGAGCAGAATTATGCTGAGGAGAAGCCAAGCCAAAGCCATTTTGAGGCAGAGAAACTTTTGAGGAGGAGACGTTGTCGGACCATTTCTGGGAGGTCAGGACGTCCGTTTTGCGTGTCGTTTTCTTTGCAGGGTTCTAGAGATCTGGATGAACATGACCAGATCAGTCTTGTAGCCATTTGGCATTGCAGTGATGTACTTTTGAGGTTTTGAAAATAAATAAGCCTCCCCCACAGAGACAAAGGCCCGGAGACGTAGGCAAAGTTGTGCCGAACTCCGTTATCAATCTGCGTGTTATGGTTTGTTGTCTATTATTTCATTTCAGATCTGCATATGTGTATATGGATGTCATAATTCCTCTTATTTCCTCATTCCTTCACTAAGTTTCTCAAATGGTTAATTAATGCATGCAAAATTAAAACTCAACCATAAGTCATTAAAAAAATCCTACGGATCAAGTGGTATCAGAGCTAGTTGACGTTTGGATCTGAGTTTTTCATGTTAACCAGGGAAAAGCTACAGCGTGGTGAAGGCGAGCTTGTTGCAGAGAATCCATTAATTGGATTGAGAAAAAGATATTCTCACAGCGAGAATATGACATCGGAAGAAGGGATTTCTCAAGATGAGAAAGAGTTCTGGAAAACATTCCTTGCCATGTCAGAGATGGTGAAAGTCTTGTACGAAGATTGCTTGGAACGGAAGCGACCAGTTTTGGGTGATTCTTCAAAGGGAAAAAGTGAAGAGGAAGAGGACCATCCTTATATTCCTCCTTCACCTCCATCAACATCTCCTTCTTCTCCTTCTTCTTCAAGTTCAAGTTCTAAATCTAGTGGAAAGAAAAATGTTCATAAGAATAAACATGAAATGCCATTGTTAAAACTTGATGTAAAATTTGAGTTGCCCATATATGATGGTGAAGTAAATGCAAAGAAACTTGATAACTAGATCAGGCAGATGGAGGTATACTGCAGTGTGCAACAGATCAAGGATTAGGCCACACAAATCAAGTTGGCATCTTTGAGACTTGCAGGTACAACTCTTATCTGGTGGCAGAGCAAGCTACAAAAAAGAACACAAAATGTGGTTAATGTATTTCCATCATGGAAGGATTTCATTTCTGCACTTAGGAAACAATTCTATCCTTTGGGTTATAAAGAAAAATCAATAATTGAATGGCAATCTTTAAAACTAAGAAAAGGACAAACAGTGCAAG
>ML780780.1:244657-261826 GCA_009831015.1 Picea engelmannii | reverse complement strand
ATTTCATTGGTTGGTATGACAGGTAAGAATGGTGAAGAGATTGATTGTAGAAGCAACTTGTTTCATATAAGGGTAATCATGCGACACACTAAGATAGACACATTAATCGACAGTGGATCTCAATCTAATCTAATCTCAGAAGATTTGGTTAAGCAATTGGGGTTAAAAACACAAACTCATCATAAGCCTTACACACTTAAATGGATAAGCAATCATCATCAGATGCACATAACAAAACAATGCACAATCAAATTTGTAATTTCATATAAGTATGTGGACGAAGTAACTTGTGATGTTGTATCGTTAAGAGAATGTGGAATGATCTTAGGTAGTCCATACTTATTTGATTGTAAGGCAATATTCTACAGGACAAAGAATCAATATCAATTCACTAAAGCAGGTCATGATTATGTGGCTCATGTTCATCGTGTTAAAGAAAATAAAACACTTCAAACAAGGGAACAATTAACGAATAAAGTGCAAGCATACAACAAACCAATAATTGTTTCAAATGAAGTAATTGATCTTAAGCAAGAACAAAATATGGTTGTTGAATGGAAAATCAATCATAAGTTGCTTCAAGATAAGCTCATGTCGTGCAGATATCTAAAGAATATCAACTCATTTGCAGTCGTATTTTTGATGCTGTCATTAGCAATGTTTTCTACATGGATGATAGTAGCTTCAGTAAGATGTAACAGGGTTCAAATGGCTAACAATATATTGTCAGTTGTCATGATTGTGTTACAGTTGATCTTGATGAGACAGGTGCACAGGACAGAATTTAGAGACAGAGAGCAATCCGGGTGGCCTATCCCGAGCTTGTTGCCTGGTCAGTAACCTTTTGGAGACCAAAAGGTCTTATTGTGGGTAGGTGTGATCCGAAATCGGATCCAGAAGCCTGACAGGGCTTGAAAAATGCTCAAAAATGAAAGTGCTCGGAATGCGACGAAACCTGTACCATTGCGTCTGTCTCGTCTTCCTGATTCCGGTGGTATATTTACTTCGTCAAATGGGCTCCGTATGGAGAAGATATCGCGTTCTGTCCAAAAATCCAAACAAGTAAAAAAAGGGATGATTGTACAGTCCGTACAGTCCACGTGTCATGCTGACTATGCAGATCGTACGGTCCGTATAGCTGGCGTGGCACTCCCAAAAAGCAACACGTGGAATCTCCAGGAGGCGACACGTGTCAGGAAGATCTGGGCGTACGGGCAGACAGTTGGACCTATCCCGAGGTGACACGTGTCACCACTATAAGGGCGTGAAAAGGGGTGGCCAACGCTTAGCCTTTGGGCTAGCGCGTGGCCACATGACACGATATGACCACGCCAAAGGGAGCGCGTGCCCAGGGGAAGGGGGATAGTGCCCAATTATAGTTATAACGTGGGTTTTATAACTAATTTTTGGGTTTTGATTATTGTTAAGCCTATTTTTAATGTATTTTCTCCATTTTGGGGAATATTGGACATTTTTGGAGCCTAATTTTTAAGAGGAAGTTGGAGATGAGCAACCAACTTCCCAGCTATATAACCGAGGCCTGTTTGAGGCCATAGGGGGCATTTAGAGCAGAATTATGCTGAGGAGAAGCCAAGCCAAAGCCATTTTGAGGCAGAGAAGCTTTTGAGGAGGAGACGCTGTTGGACCATTTCTGGGAGCTCAGGACGTCTGTTTTGCGTGTCGTTTTCTTTGCAGGGTTCTAGAGATCTTGACGAACATGACCATATCAGTCTTGTAGCCATTTGGCATTGTAGCGATGTACTTTTGAGCTTTTGAACATAAATAAAGAAGCCTCCCCCACAGAGACAAAGGCCCAGAGACGTAGGCAAAGTTGTGCTGAACTCCGTTATCAATCTGCGTGTTATGGTTTGTTGTCTATTATTTCATTTCAGATCTGCATATGTGTATATGGCTGTCATAATTCCTCTTCTTTCCTCATTCCTTCACTAAGTTTCTCAAATGGTTAATTAACGCATGCAAAATTAAAACTCAACCATAAGTCATTAAAAAAATCCTACGGATCAGTACTAAGAATAGCCTCTCGAGGTATAATATTTTTTTCAACTGCCTAGATCTTCGAGACACCTAACATGCATGAGAGAAGTGAAGGCATATTTTGTCCATATACTGTTTCAAAGGGACTCATATGAGTAGTTGTATGGTAAAAGGTGTTGTACCACCATTCAAACAGGGGTAACCATTGATCCCACTGATTTTTCTTCTCAAATGCAAAACACCTCAAATATTTTTCCAAACACTTATTGACAACTTCTTTTTTGACCGTCAGTTTAGGGATGATAGGTTGTGCTAAGATGGAATTTGGTGCCCTATAGTATGGAAAATTCTTGCCAAAAATCACTAGTGAAAGTGGGATCTCGGTCAGAGACAATGGAATGAGGCATGCCATGAAGCTTGAATATATGGTCCATGAAAAGATGAGCCACCGTGGATGTAGTGAATGGGTGTTGAAGAGCATAGAAATGACCATATTTTGAAAGATTATCAACAACCACTATGATGACAGATTTATTGCCCAATTTAGGTAATCCAACAATGAAATCCATATAAATATCCCTCTAAATAGCAAGTGGAATTGGAAGTGGTTGTAGTGTGCCCGGGGCTTTGACTGTTTCTCCCTTGTTGTGTTGATAGACATGAAAATCTGCCACAATGGTATCAATGTCCTGCTTCATACCATCCTAGAAAAAAGAATGTTTGACCAAGTCATATGTTTTGGTAAACCCCGAATGCCCAGTTGTGGGTGTAGCATGAAGCAAATAATTTTGGATTTATGTTGCGACTATTTGCTTAAATATAGATGGAATTTTTAGTGAATCTCTTCATTGTGCCAAGAGTACTCTGAAGAAACTGGAGAATTATCTTGCAATTATTGGATCATACGTGACATTTTGGGATCTTGGAGCCATTCTTGGAGAACATCTTGGAGACAATCTGGTACAATGAAGGATAGAGAAAAGAGGGACCCTTCATCTTCATATTTCCTTGAAAGAGAGTCTACAAACACATTGTCTTTTCCTTTATTGTAAATGATCTCATAATCATATCCAATTAGCTTTGTCACCCATTTCTATTTCTACGAGGATGAAAGTCATTTATCCATAAAATAGTTGAGGCTCTGATGATTTGTATTAATTTTGAAGCATTTCCCCAATAGATAAGGGTGTTAGAGATCCACAACATGCATAATGGCCATCATTTCCTTTTCATATATTGATTGCCCAAATGGTGGTATGAAAGTTCTTTTCTAGTGAATGCCAAAGGTCATCCATCTTGCATAAGGACGATGCCAATTCCTTTCCTTAAAGAATCACATTCAAGGAAAAACGCCTTTTTGAAGTCGGGAAGGGCCAGGATAGAAGTAGTGCACATAACCTCTTTCAAGTCTTGGAAGGAGTGATCAACTATTGGATTCCAAATGAAATAATTCTTTTTAAGGAGAGCAATGAGAGGCGCCAAAATTTTGCCATAATTCTTAACAAACTTGTTATAATAGTTGGTTAAACCAAGAAACCCATGCAAGCTCTTAAGATTCTTGGGACAAGGTCAATCCTTCATATCTTCAATTTTATTACGATCCACCCTAACACCATCCTTGCGGACAATATATAACACACGTAATCCACTTTCAAGGCTCCAAAAGCACATTTAGATTGTTTGAGGAAAAGTTGGTGCTGAGAGAATAGATGAAGCACTTGATCCACATGGGAAAGATGGGTTGTCCATGTTTTACTATAGATGAGAATATCATCAAAGAAAACTAAGACAAAATGAGGAATAAAAGGATGAAAGACATGATTAATGAGGGCCTCGAAAGTGGAGGTAGCATTACACAAGCCAATGGTCATGACCAAGAACTCATAGTGGCCCTCATGAGTTCAAAAATTAGTCCTACGAATGTATTCCTCTTTCATACTTATCTCATGGTATACATAACAAAGATCAAGTTTAATAAAGAACTGGGAACCGCTTAATTCATCCAAGAGATCATCAATGAGAGGGATGGGAAATTTGTCTTTTATGGTGAGTTTTTTGAGGGTGTGAAATTCAGAAAACATGTGCCGAAATCCTTATTTATTAAATACCATGACAAGAGAGACTATTAGGGGATGGTACTAGGACAGATAACACCCACGACGAGCAATTCTTGAACAATTTTCTCAATTTCAATTTTTTGTGCCAAGAGATCATGATAAGGGTGAACTTTGGGAGGAAGGATGTCAAGTGAACATTGGGATGGAATGATCATGAACACCATGAGAAAGGGGAAGTCATTGGGGAGTGGAAAAAATAGTTGGATGTTTGGAGATGATGGTGTGGAGGTATGTATGCACATAGGGTGTCATAATGGTGTGAAAGGAATGGAGTTGAGAAATAATGTCGGAATGAACTTTCTTGAGGAGATTTTCATTGTAATGGGAAGAGGGGATTCAATGGTGATGCATTGAAACTTATATTTTTATCCCTCCTAGATGATTTGCATGATTAATTCCTTAAACTCCATGAGGATGGGACCAAGATTATGTAACCATTATGCACCAATCACAATGTCACAACCACCGATGTAAATAACAAACAAATGATATTCCATGTGGTACTGACCAATTTGGAGACACACATTTTCACAACGCCCCCCACATTTCATGGAACCTCCATTGGAAATCCTAATTTCAAAGTTGTTGACTACACGAATATAGAAATTAGTTTCTTGGGCAATGTGATGATGAATAAAATTATGGGTGTTTCCACTATCAATAAGGATGATGACCTTCTTATGCTTAATGCAAAAAATTAGATTGAGGGTTTGGGGAGCAGAGAAACCAGTGAGAGCATTCAATGATATGACTGGTAAATATTATTGGGAGTTCGATGGTGGAGTAATATTAGTTGGCTCTGGTAACTCGACCATGGGGGGCCTCGATCGCTTCTTCTGAAAAATCCTCAGAGATGTCCATAAAAATATTTTGTTCCTTACACTTGTACCCTGAAAAGTATTTTTCATCACAATTATAACAAAGACCCTTCAGTTGGTGTTCAACCATTTCTTCCCTATTCAATTTTTGGATCTTCAGTGGAGTGGAAGGAGAGGCTCAAATGTTGGGTTTAGGCCAGGGAAGAAAGGATGGTTTCTACTTTGAAAAGAGACAACTTGGTGTGCTTCGTTATCTCTTTTACTATCTTCCACCCAAATTTGAGGGAGAGCCATGAGGACATGGGCACAAATCTCATCCTTGAGGCCATTGATAAAGCATTCCCTGAAAAAAGCATGAGACATGTCCTCCATGCAGAAAGCCAAGCGCTCAAAAGAATCTATAAAGTCTTATGCTATGCTCGATTGTTCCAACTTGGTAAAACAACCTAAATTGTGTTTGTCAGTGTTAAAGCATTCAGAAATATCTCAAAAAAATTGTGTCCAAGCCACATATCCATGGCAGGATTTTTTTCTCCATTAACACCCTTTCCAACGTTCTGGATCTATACATGGAGAGCACCATACCTGTGTTACCCATAATTTTGGTCGTCATGATGATGTATTGATAATGGTGTACTCAGGCTCTTCATTAGAACTTTCTCCTGAGAAAAGTTACCTTCATCTCTTTCCAGAAATCACAGTTTTGAGGAAGGTTCGCAGGTTGCTAATACATTTGCCTGCGAGAATGCATGATTCTCGCAGGCTGCCTTAAGCCAGGGTGCGAGAAGTTCGCACTATGTCTAACTAATAGGGTGTGAACTCTTTCTAAAGAAGGGAAAAAGATGGATTCTCGAACCTTCTAGAAGGGAATCTTCTAGAGGGATGAGATGGCATTCGAATGGTTATATAAGTACTGGATTTCCTGATATTTTGGGATCATTCTTATCCAAGTAACTAATTCATTCTCTCCTATATATTGAGGGGATTCTCATGGAAAATGTTAGAAGCAAACAAGGTTAAGTGAGACATTGGAGAATTGATGAAAGATTGTATGAAGGACTGAAGCTACAGCAGCTAGAGAACTCCAGCAAGTTAATCAAAGGTGGTTGATCTTCTTCATGCAAGTGAGCAAGTGTTTGTATCAGAGCTAGGGGCCATCGAAAGGAAGTTTGCAACATCAAGGCTCAGGTTGTAATCTTTGCTTTCTATAATATGATACAGTAATGTGTCCCTTTCCCATAAAGTTTTGTTCCACTTTATTGTATAACTCCTTGATCATATACATAGATTGATTATTGAATAGATTGTATTTTCTTCACTTCGGTTGGTTTGTATTGTTTTGATCTTAACTGTACGAGAGCACTGGAGCGAAGAAGGAACAACAAAGACCAAGGAAAGTGATTATAAGGTATGTTCTTTAATCGTGCCTCTTAATATATTCAATAGTTTAAATCTAGGGAAAGAGTATCATTTTGTCTTGCTTTGTTCTAGATCCAGTTGGATCTAGGGAGATCAGTTTGTGTCCGCACTTATGGATTTATCCAATAACAAAATTGGCGACTCCACTGGGGAACAATCCCATTTTCTTGGTGGATTTTTGTGTTTTTTTGTGGCCATTTGCTCTGGTTTCATTTTTCTCCTATCCTATCAGTCTCTGAGTCTTCAGGATATCCTGATAGACCTTCTGAGTCCAGAAACCTTTTTGAATTTTACTTCATTTTTCAAATTTTTTGATATGTTCAGGAATTCTCGCACTGCAATTCATTGCAGCCTGCGAAAACTGGTCAGGTTCTCACCCTGCTCATAGGGTTCAGTGCGAGGGTGTCACACCTTGCTCAAAGGTTTCCTGCGAGAATAGGTAATTCTTGCACTGTGTTATATTACTGGCCTGCAAACATTCTTTTTCAAATTTTTGAATTTGAGTTTTGGTTTTTCTGACTGCTCAGATCAATTGAATTACCTCTTATTGGTTTCTTGGACCTTTGATTGATATATTTCTTGCTTTAGTTTGCATGCGTGAATAGTCTTAGGGTTTCAAGATTTTTCTTGTCATTTTGTGGCTTGACTTTCGTTTCTTGACTCTTCTTGGAAAAAACCATTCTCTCTGATTTCAGATTCTGAGTGTGTTTGATTGGTTGAAAACCAATGATTGGTTGAAAGTTAAGTTTGCTTGCTTTTCTCATTTGTTTATGGTTTGAAAAATCATTTTATTTTGCAATTGAGAATATTACATTGGTTTGCTCTTTGTTTTTGCTTTCATTGAAAGAGTAGATTGAGTTACTTGCTTGTTCCCTGATTTGATTTTCTGTACTCTCACTGTCATAGTTTGAGTCCTTTTTGGAAAGTAAATAACAAGCTTTTCTTTCAAAAAATTGTTTTTGTCTTTTAGAGAACATTCCAAAATCAAATTTTAGAGATTGTTGAAGTAATTGAAAAAGACACATAGATCATTATTATTTGATAAGTGATTGTTTGCGACGACATTTTGAAAGGAAATTTTGCATTGTAGTACTGGGTTGATCTGGAAAAATTCTTCTCTCTCCCATACATAGGATTCATTGAATGAAACATTGTCTTTTTCATTATCATCCTTTCATTGTTGGGTCAGAGTCATACAACACAAGATTCACTTCCGCTACCTTTGAGTAAACAACAGCTCTTAAAAAAATTGCGTAATTATAAAATTTAACTAGTAACTTTTTCTAGGGCTCTTTTCCACCAACATTTAGATAGGCTAGTGCTTTGGAGTAGGAAGAGAGATACACTCTCCAAAAGCTCAAAACACACAATAGCATCTTGAGTTAGGGAGTGTTAAATTCCATTTGCAACATATTGTCCTGGGAAGCCCTTCTAACACAAGGGTCAAGCACTAGGTCGCATTGGTGTTGGCAGAGTTACTCACCCTGTTTTGTTGACATCAGTGTAGAGATTGCACGTATTACGGGGATCACTCGGAGGTATACCCACAATGATGAGTGGAAGCCTTTTGATTTGATTTCGGGCTAGATACCCTGCCCTTGCGTGTGGATCGGACTGACGACTGTTCCCCCAGGCTTTACTGTTGTTTGTGGTGACCTTAGTGGCCTATCTCTCGAGGTTCTTACCCAAGGTGACTGTGGAGGGGAAAGTCTTCACGGTACCTGGAATTGATGTTGATCAAACTCACTCGGACTCCTTGGAGGGTATACCCACGATTATGTGTGGGATCTTGCACCAGGGTGTAAGTCCGTTAAGAAGGTCATCAGCGTAACTTTTCCACCTTAGCCCCGCCCCTTCTCATCTTGTTGTTGCGACGTTGGATTTCATCAACAACTAGTGGCTTCAAAATTGGAAGGTCTTGTTTGCTTGGTGTTGCTTCTTAGATTATGTTTACTAACGCATGTTGTTTCTCGAAGTTGGCCTTAGGAATTTATTTGCGGAGCTTGTCACTTGTTTACAATAGCTCCCCCACGTCGCTCACGTAGAATGCAGGGTTTATCTCTAGAGCATCTAGATGAGTCACAACCCTTGCCTACAACTACACCTGAAAATTCTCCTCAGTACGGTGAAGTCGCAGTTGTTACCACACCCCAAGTGGAATCAACTGAATCTCTAGAACCTTTTCGAATCACTGATACTAGAGAGGACTATCGAATTCGTCGTGGTGAATGACCTTTTGTGCGCTTAAATTCTTCTGGAGACGTAGTTTTTACCTCTTCTGGATCACCCGTTGGGCCCTTTCCCGGTATAGAAAGCCAAGATACTTTTTGGTCAGCAGACGTTCGTAGGCCCCTCTTTAGTCCTGAGTCACCTGCGGTCTCCAAATTCAACCCTCCGGTGTTTTCTGAGACAAAGACTGTACCGGTGAATACTACTTATCACTTTAGTCTCCCTGACGAGATGGCCCACCTCTTGATTACTACTAGTGTCCCAACCGGGTTCACTACAACTGGTCTTCCTTCTATAAATACCCAGCGCACGACCCATGTTACTCCGACACTACCACCCGGCTACCATGCGTTGAATGATTTGTTGAATGATTCCAATCCAACACCTCCGCAAACTCCTTCTGGTACTCCTGGTGGTCCTTCTTTTCATGGGCACCCTATTCCTGGTTTTATTCCGACACTCCCTCAATTTCCTTCTGGCAATCCTAATCCTAGTGGCACTATCCCGACTGTTGCACCAAACCTGCAGATTCCTGTTGGTGGACAGGGTGGTACAATTCAATTTCCTCTTACCGGACATAATCCAATTACTACACCACCTACGATTGGCACACAACTTCCGGTTGGAAATTTACCTACGATAGGGGGATCAACCTCACCTTTTGGACAAAATATACCTCCTTCTTTGGCCCAGTATTGGAATCAGATGTTACAAAATCTTCCTCAAACGACTGGGGGGAAACAACCTGTCCCTACTATAGGCCAACCATATCCAGGTATACCTAATCCTATTTGGGGTCAGGGTCAAAATGCTCAACCTCAAGTCCCTACTCAAACTCAAGGTTACCATCCTTGGAACTACTATCCTCTCCAGCCACCACCGAATCAGCCAGGGTCTTCCCACTATGGCCAGACTGCCTACGGTCCTACTAGTTTACCGACAGGGCTTCCACCCCAAAGTCACCAGTACCCGCAAGTGAATCGACAGTTACCTTTTCTTGCTACTTTGGATTTTCTAGACTTGTCTAGGATTCTAAATGATCCTATTCGTCACTCTCCCCAATGGCCCGTTATTCTAGCCAAGCTTCCATTTGATATCCCTAAATTCGATGGAAAGGTAGGCGAGGACCCGAAAAATCATGTTATGACTTTTCATTTATGGTGTTCATCCAACTCATTGATGGATGATTCTATTCGTTTACGTCTTTTTCAACGCACCCTTACCGGTTCTGCTGCGAAGTGGTATATCGAATTTCCACGAGGTTTCTTCTCTGATTTTAACACCGTAGCTATGGCTTTCCTTACCCATTACCAGTTACCGATCCGTTATGATACCGGGACTGAAATTTTAACTTCCTTCAAACAAAGTAAAGGCACTCATATATCTGATCATATCCATGAGTGGCAAAGGAGGCGACATCTTATTAAACTTGAACTCCCCGATCAGTTACTGGCAGAATGGTTTACAAAATATTTTGTGAACAAAATCGGTAAGGAGATTTCCATGGGTGGTGTCGTCACAGAAGAGAAGGCTATAAGTCGTGCTCAGTATCTTGATATCGTTTATTCTCAAATGGGAACTCTTTACGATTTACTTCCCGATTTACCTCGTCCTGGTACTTCCAGCACTTCAACTACTCCAGCTGCCTCGCATGCAGCTGACGGTGTGATTGGTACTGCCCATGCCCACTCACATTCTGTTTCAAGCATAACCCCTAAATCTAATTCTTCTAATGTTCAAAATGCTCCGTCTCCTGCCACTCCCACCAGTAAAACTTCTGAGGTGAACGTCGTTCAATCTACCCTGACCGGTAAAAATAAATCTAAAAAGGGGAGAGGCAAGAATAAGGATGGAAAAAATAACAATCAAACAGAGCATCCTAAAAATACCCCTGTTGAAGATCGGGATAAGCGCAAACCCCTATACCCTTGCTTTATTTATGGTGACGATCACTACACGAAGGATTGTCCACGACGTGTCGAGGTTACTAAGTTTCTTCAAGGAACACACAAACCATCTACGCCGACAGTCTTATCACAACCCTTCTCGTCTCAACAACAGGCTCAGTTGGTCATTCATGATCAACCATCTACTTCTACCACATATTATGTTTTGATGTGTACTGGTGATTCCAAGAAAAACAACGTTGCACTCACGACTAGAGCCAAAGATTATACTCCGTCTAAGGAGAAGGTTGACGATTTACCTCCTGCTTTGATACAACCCTCTCCACCAACTCTACCCACAAACGGTCCTCTTCATCTCGAACGACCGAGCCTTGATACAGTCGTGCGACCCCCTAAGGGTGTCGTTAAGAAATCAGCTTTCAATCCTCATGCTCATGCGGCCCAGAACTACAGCATTGTGGAAGATCTGGCCCAAGCACCTTCAGCGATGTCAGCCCTTGAAGTCCTTCAGTCATGACCTACACAATGGAGGGCTCTGTTGAAAGCTATAGGTGGAATTGACCCAACAGATACGAATTTAATAGTCTTTGACTTGGAAGATCACATTCCAAGGTTACCCCCTTAGCTTGGATTTCAAATTCAAGTTGTTGTCTCTGACAAGAACATTTGTCGAACTATTATCGATGAGGGTGCCTCTACGTGTGTAATGTCTTCTGCTTGTTGGAAAGCCATTGGCTCTCCTCCTTTAAATGAATCACAAAATACTTTGAAAGCCTTCAATGGCTCTGGTTTTAAGCCTTACGGTGTTCTTCCATCGTTGCCCGTTACTTTAGAAGGTAAGACCGTCCAAGTTGAAGTGGAAGTCTTCGATGCTCCCCTTGATTATAATCTTCTGCTTGGTTGTAGCTGGATAGATTTCATGCGCATTGTTGTGTCAACACTTTTCCGTGTAGTGCGTTTTCCTCATCAAGGAAAAGTTGTTACCGTTGATCAACTTGCCTTATTTAATTCCGATACTCGTACTGGCGACGTGCCGTTTATAGCTAAAACCCCACCGGGTTATGAGAATGTCGGTGTAGGCCTTTTAAAAGACTCTTCGTTAATGGGTACTTTCCCTATTCCACCACCGCCCGATGTTCCACGCCCGTCAGTTGCTTCTATTAACATGATCTCCACCGTCCCTCACAAACTTCCTACGTCATATGATCCTTGGGTAGTCCCTGAACCTGGAGATCATTTTCGTTTTGGCGACGCAATGCCGTTAAGTCTGGTTGAGTCTGTTTATCAGGCTATTCAATCGGCAACACCTTCTACCCTCTCTCTTGATGAGTTGTCTCCTGATCCTTTTCGTGTCATTTTTTCGACTGACAAGATGATCATGTCCGTCATGGAGGACACCCCTTGGGACGATGGGCATCATCGTTCCATACTCTTTCTGGAACAACACACTCTTGAGAACTACCAATGGATTTCGACTCCGTTGACCAGTGTTGTCATATCACCCGTTCCTGTGGTCTCAATTGATCCCTTTACGACAGGGGGCATTGATTTCATGACCTGTCACCCTCACTCGGCCGGGGGGCATGGTTACACTACTGTAGTTGTGGATCACTTCACGAAATGGGCCGAGGCGAGGCTGACATTTGATAACACTCGTATCCCTTTGAGTGAACCCAGGAATGGGTTGTACTTGAAGAAGTACTATGCATAAGTCATTTGTGCACAAGTACTTGTATTTTATGTACAATACTTTGTGTGTGTTACTTTAGTTTTCTTTTGACGTTATCTGGTCTCTGCCTTTATGTGACATTGTGTTTGATTTCCAGATGTCGGAGTCTTCGCTACCCTATATTGGTTTCGCTGATAGTGCTAGCCGTAGTACTCGGAACCTAGCTTCCGTTGCGTGGCCAATTTATGCCTCAACCAACGAACTTATATTTTTACGAGGTGTATGTCTTGGTCGTGCGACCAACAACATTACAGAGTATAGTGTCGTCATTGAATTATTGGTTGATGTTATCTCGCTTGGAATTCGTCATTTGGTTGTGCGATTTGATTCGCATCTTGTAGTACTACAACTGAGTAATATCTACTTTATTTGAAACCCTACTTTGTTACGGGTGTATTTGCGAATTCGCCTCTTGGAACGATATTTTGATCACATTGAATATCAACATATTCCTAGATGTCTTAATACATTAACAGATGCATTGGTTAATTATGTATTGGACAGACATTTGAACCATTTATAAATCAAACACATCAAAATTAACACATTATAAAGTAAACCGGTAGAAATCATCTGTATATATAACGATCAAAAGAGTTTTGTTTTTTCAAAATTTTTGTCCGAAGACCAAATATATAAAAAATTGAAGCTTATATCTTCTACAAAGTGACGTCATAGATGACGTTCACGGTAACACACGACTGCCCTAGCAACCCTATAGAGCAGTCGACCCATAGCTGTTGATACCCCCACAGTGTGACGCTAATCGCGTCGTGGAATCTCTTCCAGAGTCATATCTGGAATGTCTGTTGTCAGACCCTATAAATTCTGTTCCACCACCTGATAATCTTCGGCATACTGTGGTGCTGCTAATGCTACCTCTCCTCGTTGCTGGATAGGAGAGGTACCAGGAGGTCTATACGGTCCAACATCTGTGTTATCAACAAACATTTTGTGTTAGTCTTTGGATAAATATATAAAACAAAAATATTTGAATATGATTAAAAAATTCAAAAACATTTAAAAAAAGAGAAAAGGCGTGTACTTCTTACCGAGGTATCCCCACTGAGCATCCTCAGGCAGTGCCAAATCCAGATCTCCTCGAAAATCCAACCCGACATAGGCGTAGTCATCGACCATCAACATCTGGTTTTGCAGCCAGTCAAAGAAAATATCGTTGTATTTGACGATTGGTCCTGCCACGTGCCGGGCCATGAGCCGACACCATCTCAACATTCTTGGATCCCTAGGACCCGGGAAGTCCCACTCAACCTGTAGTCTAAATACGGGGACCCTCTCGAGAAAGAAGGACACTAGTAAAGATCCATAACCAAATTGTTTCAATTCACCTCACCTGCATTTAGTTAATTTCCTTTTGATACTGCGAAGCACAGCATCCACCCAGTTGAATACTCGAGGCTTAGTACACTTGATGGCGTACTGGAAGTAGATCTGTAATTCCATATGCGGAGCAGAACTCATGGCCATCCGAGATATAGTAAAGAGGATAGTGCGGAGGGTCAAGTCTTGTACCCCCCAGATAACAACTTTTCCCTTTTTCCTCTCAGCCTCAGGTACACAGTATTGATTGCAGTACTCACTCATTTTTAATCCACAACCTCTACTACCAGTCAGGCTAACATGATACCCGCGCCTGGACAATCCCGTCAAGAAGTATATGTCCTCAATGTCAAGGGATAATGTATGAGCTCCTACATTGAAAAATTTTTGATCTGGGTCCCACATACGGACTAGATACTCCAGTAGTCTGACTTGGGCCCTCATGCCCGGGATGCGAAAGTATTTTAAGATCCCACAATCTCTCAATGATGCTATGGTGGGAGGATGATTCTCGTCATTTGCATTATCCTCCTCATGTTCTCGTTCACGCCACTCAAGCACCATGTTTGTGGCTATTTATCTACACAAGGACCATAAAAGGAGGATTAATGATTTTATTCATGATCTGAAATCTTTTTCATTGGTTAAATATTTAAAAATCATTCTGAGTTTGCGGTTCTCGCAGGTGCCCCATTAGCACAGTGCGATAACCTCGCAGGTGGCTCAAGGCTTACCTGCGAGAATGCATCATTCTCGCATGTCCCGTATGGGCTGCCTGCGAGAATGCCTATGCGCATGTAGGGTTCAAAAAACCACTTGAAAGTGAAAAACTAACCAATGAAATAAAAAATTTAAACCATGAAAATGTCAAGAATGAAAAACTTACCATAATGTTGTAGATGACTCGTTGAATGATCTCTTCCTGTAGCTCCCAAAAGTCAACGCTGAATTCGAAGGGTAAAAAGGGGGTTTTGGAACTCAATAGTGAAAATGTGAAATGATATGGTAAAAATGGTTATTTACTCATTTAATTTACTTTTTACTATGTCATTTTGTGTTTTTTATTCTTATTTATTGTTTAAACCTAATTCATAACATCAAGATGAGTGTAATGACTTGCAGGGGTGATGATATTGATGATTACATACAAGGATATGGACATATTTTTCTCCGTTATGGTATGTTTTTTATTGTTTTTCATGGTTTTTACATAAAACCTCGAGCGTCGTTTTTGTCCGTTCTTGCGCTCGTAAAAAACATGAGAATGTGGTCGGGCATACTTTTCTCACTTTTTCGGGCTCAACAAGGTTATATGAAAAAGGAACCCCTCTGGAGTCCTCTTTAAGCTATTTTCAGACTCTCTAAACATGAAAAGATCGTCGAGCGACCTTGCTATTCTCACGCTCGATAAATTATTTGAAATACGCATCTGGTGAGCGATAATTTATCTCTTTTTCGGTCTCATCTAGACTATTTTACGAAAAAGGAACTGAGAGAGTTCTCTTTTAAGTGTTTTTCCAAACTCTATAATCTTGAAAAACCTTCGAGTTTTCTATCTCTGGACTCGTTAAACAAACATTGACAAACCCGTGATGGGACCGAACCACTCCTTTTTAGGGTTCGTTAAACATACTCTGAGGGACTCGTCCAAAGAATGATCTTATATCAACAAGCATATGTGATCCTCTTCAAGCTTGCGTAAAAATAAAGAGGTACTTACCAGAAATGGTGGGGGAAAATTTGGGAAACGGATATGTTTCATTTTTGTATTGATTGGCAGTAAGTGTCGCTCTTGAACATGACACCCCCTATTCATCATTTGAATCCGGTTTGGGAAATCCATTTGTCTCTCATTCGATTTGCTACAAGGTCATTCCATGTGTCGTCTTTGAGTCAATGCTGCCAAATCATTGGTCGTGTCATTTATATGTTCAAGAGAAGTCCATATGAAACCTATATTGAGTTGGCCATTTGCAGTTATCCATTCTCTCTGTGTCGGCCTTCCCTGTGTCCAGTCCAAATTGCAACATGCTCTGTTTCACTTTCAAACTCTGTTACTCATTTCGTATCATTGATGGGGGATACATCAAGGCCCTCCTGTGATGATTTTTGTTCCGTTGACTTCAGCTCATTATCCAGAATCAAGACTTAGAAATTATTTAGTACCTTGGAGCTTTCATGCCTCAATGGCAAGTTTCCTCGCTTTCGACAGTGGGCTTACATCATTGACCCCTGATCGAAAGATTCCGTTGAATGTTCGACATCAACTCATTTATTCGCATTCGATGGATTGTACTATAGTACCTTGGGAGTCATTGACATCAATGGTGATTTCCCTCGCACTTGTTAACGGTTACATCAATGACCGGTAATCAAGTGGTTTCTACCATGTTCGACTTCAGCACATGTAATCACATGGTTAGATTCGTACTTTGGGGGAATGAGATTGAAGACCCTGGATATTATCTTTGTGATCCAGGTTGCGATGGAGTATGTATAATTTGCGACACATAGATCCACTGTGTATGTTTTGTGGCTATGTCGTCTTGATTTGAAATTTCTTGCATAGATCCACAGTGTATTCAGGTGGCTATGCTATATTCTGGCGGCATGGATCGACAGTGTATGATTGGTGGCCATGAACCATGTCCGTAATGTCATCAGTCTGTGATTTGAGTATGGGAATGCCTACCTCGGAATTGATATACATGATTTTCTGCAGATGCTTGATTGTTCGTAGGTTTCCAATTAGATGTGCTCATGGTTCTCGACACACACATGTAGCTTACAAAGTCTATCGGTTGTCACTAGTTCCCTCCTCATACTTTTGGGGGCATTCTGTTACCCATAATTTTGGTCATCATGATGATGTATTGATAATGGTGTACTCAGGCTCTTCATTAGAACTTTCTCATGAGAAAAGTTACCTTCATCTCTTTCCAGAAATCACAGTTTTGAGGAAGGTTCGCAGGCTGCTAATACATTTGCCTGCGAGAATGCATGATTCTCGCAGGCTGCCTTAAGCCAGGGTGCAAGAAGTTCGCACTGTGTCTAACTACTAGGGTGCGAACTCTTTCTAAAGAAGGGAAAAATATGGATTCTCGAACCTTCTAGAAGGGAATCTTCTAGAAGGATGAGATGGCATTCGAATGGTTATCTAAGTACTGGATTTTCTGATATTTTGGGATCATTCTTATCCAAGTAACTAATTCATTCTCTCCTATATATTGAGGGGATTCTCATGGAAAAGGTTATAAGCAAACAAGGTTAAGTGAGACATTGGAGAATTGATGAAAGATTGTATGAAGGACTGAAGCTACAGTAGCTAGAGAACTCCAGCAAGTTAATCAAAGGTGGTTGATCTTCTTCATGCAAGTGAGAAAATGTGTGTGTCAGAGCTAGGGGCCATCGAAAGGAAGTTTGAAACATCAAGGCTCAGGTTGTAATCTTTGCTTTCTATCAATATGATATAGTAATGTGTCCCTTTCCCATAAAGTTTTGTTCCACTTTATTGTATAACTCCTTGATCATATACATAGATTGATTATTGAATAGATTGTATTTTCTTCACTTCGGTTGGTTTGTATTGTTTTGATCTTAACTGTACGAGAGCA
>ML780780.1:193558-235257 GCA_009831015.1 Picea engelmannii | reverse complement strand
TTTATAAATAAAATTTTAATGAAAAAAAAAAAAAAAAAAATTACCCCACGTCTTAAGTTTTTTAAAAAAACAAAAAATAAATAAATAATTTTTTTTTATGGGAGTGTGCAAGTTTTCACTATTCATCATAATGTTGTTTTAGATTTTTGGATGTACAATATCTATAGATGTTTTGGAAATTTCAAAAACTCAATACATAGTTTCAATAAGAAAAATAACATTTAAAACATCTCGTGGCTTCAAGAGGTATTCACATTTGCAATATGCCTTCTCTCATTGATATATTTAGGGATGATTCCATACTATAGGTTGGTTGGGGAGCTTTGGGGGAGCCTTTTGGAAATGCACCTAATGCAGTAGCTAATTTGATTTCTCAATAAGATTGTGTATAAGCTAGTAATGAACGACACGATCTTACTCATGATGATAATGAAGTCACACAAAAATCTATCTAGTAAATGAAGTTCTTAACTAGATGCTTCTTTTGAAATATGTTAGGAAATCAAATTTGAATTTGATACTTGTAATCAAGTGAATTTTTTCTACCAATTAAACTCGACCTAATATTTTTCTACTATAACAAAGTCCTAGCCAAATCAATATATGTGATTTTCCATATATATATATGGAATGGTGTGAGTTGATTTTTGGGGGTAGTCAAGCATTTAATAATGAATTCTACTCAACCTTTACATTGATCTTATGGATCATTCAATGAGGTTGGTAGCTTACTTGATTAGATTTCATCGTTTCATACCATGAAGTCAAGGGTTCAAATATATGTTGTATTTGGAATGAGAAATAATATAGGAGAGAATATTTATTTATAATAAAATAAAGAGTTCTATCATAATACCAGATCGATACATTAGGTTCTTAATCAGTAAGGAATGGATATTATTTTATACAAATTATATTCTTATGAAACAAGATACAGAAAAATAACTATCTTCACTTTTATATTGAAAAATCTATGTATATAATGAAGTGATTATAAAACAAGCATAAAATAACCAGATTATTAAAAAAATTGGTTGAAAGAGATAGTAAGGACATCAATTAGATGCAGAGGAACAAGAATCTAAGTATTTATTATGTTAAAATTAACAAATTATGGGCTCGACTCCATAATTGTGAGAGCTTTCTTTATATCAGATTCTTGAGAGAATAAAATGTTGGTGAAGAATGTTGATATTATCTCAAATGAATATTTGGTCATGGAACTCAATATCCTATATATGAAGAGAATATTTGGTCGGCATTCATGTTCTTCTAAGTATATTATATGAATACGTGTTTATATATATAGAAGACACTCAATTATTGAAATCATCGAAATCATAATAAAAAAAATTGAAACTATAATTGATTAAAAAAATACATTAAAACACATTTCAAACATAATGCATTTAGAAAAAAGGTGATTTTTTTTGGTAGGGACAAGGGGCTCCTCCCCATTTCAACCATACCTCCCCTGCCCTTCCGTACCTTACCCACCCAACCTTCTCTCCACACCCTCTTCCACCCTCCCTTGCTTAGTGCTCAAAGGAGCAAGAGGCATTGTTTCCTTTGTTCCCTTTACAAATGGCACCACTTAAATGAGCAACGAAAACATTTCAAAAGGGAATGGAGGGACACCCACCATTGAATTGAAGAAGTATCTTACCTCTCCTTTAAGTGGATGGAAAGTGGAAAGAGGGAGGGAAGTGTAGGGAAGAGGAGGGGTGGCGCATGGAGGGATTAGTGAATGGGTGGAATTATGTGTGTTGGGAAGGGAAGGACGGGGCATTTCCTTGGGAAGAGAAAAGGGTTGGGAGACACGATTTTGGGAGTCGCCTCACCAAAAAATTTCACCGTTTAATTTTTTTAATTTTTTTTATAATGTTTAACTCCATGTTTTTTAAAGTTGTTTTTTTTAATTTTTTTATATTTTATTTTTTTAAAGTATTTTTAATTGTATTTTAATTTTTTGTTGTTTAATTCCAGTTTTATATAGTTTATTTTTATTTTTTATTTTTTTTCAAATTGTTTTTAAATACAATATTTCCTTTTTTGTTTTTTAATTTTTCGGGGGCCTGGGGGGATTTTATTTTGAAAAGAGTTTAAAGGGTAGGGATATTTTGTATTCTTTTTAATTTGTTTTTATTAAAATTATAAAAAAATTTATTTTTTATTTTATTTTAAAAAAAATGTGTTTTCCCCATTTTGAGTTTTTTCCATTTTTATTTGGATTTTTTTTATTTTATTTTTTCTTATCGTTTAAAAAAAATAAAATGGTTGAAAAAAAAGAGGGTGCTAATCACAAGACTTTGTTTTTATGTGAGGGTTAATTTTAAGGTTTTGGTTGCAAGGGTATTGGTTGTCAAGCCCATGTATTCAAAATAGTTGTAAATTTTTTAGTCCTAGAAAAAAGTGGTGGTGTTACAGGAAGCACCACTTTTAAACTCAAGGTGTATGTTGGAGTTAGAGACCTTGTTCACATTGCTTGAGGCATTGAAGCTTCATTTTTCAGTGTAATTCCCTTTTTTCCTTTTTGAACAAGTTTTAGGGTTCTAGACCCATCACTTCTACCCAAGAAGAATTAATTAATGTCATATCCCAGTTAGAGGGAAAGATACTATAGAAAGGTCCTTTGTTGTGTTTTAATGAAAATTTCATCATGTTTGTGCCCAAGAAGATTCCCTAAATGGATAAGGCCCTCGGTATCCTTCCTTGATCACTATCGCTACCCCGAAACCCACAAGTATTGCTAAAAACATCATTATGTTCATTTGTAAATCACTTGTAATTGAAAGATATACAGAAGAGGGAATGCATTGTGGGTTGTGGGTGTTTTCCATGGTGATTTATTCTGAGAATTTTTTTTCAAGGAACAAGGCCCTTGTTGTCCTCCCATAACCTTTATTAACCTAAATACCAAGGGAACACAACGAGGGGCTTGTGCCCTAAATAAATCCTAATAAGCTTGATAAGCTATGTTTAGGGCCTAAGATCCAAGTGTTTTTATTTGCTAGCGATGGTGCTTAAACTCAAGAAGTTTCATTTAGGGATTAAGCCCCTGTTTTTCGCCCTGACCATCTTTAGGCCTACAAAACCATTTCTACTGCAATAACCTACTCATGGTGACTATATCCCACTTGGATGAAAATGAACCCTTAACTTGGCTTCGAGAACCATTCTTGTTGTCGGCCCAAGAAAACTTCCTATTCAGGGACTATGTTTTGGTTTAATCATTGTGCCCATATCCCTTTAGTAGGAAAAATGTACCCTATAGGGGTCCTGTTTCGTGGTTCAAGGATTTTTTCTTGGCATTGTATATCCTAAGAAGCTTCATGGGTTATAGATGTTACTCTGGGAACTTGATCTTGGGAAGCTTCATTTAGGGCACAAGGCTCTTGTTGTACTCTCTCGACCTTGGTTAGATCTTCAGAATTATTCTTTGTTCACAGCTAACATATTCATGGTGTCTATATACCACTTTGAGGGTAAACGCCACCCTACAATAATCATATGTGTTGGTTTGATGACTCATCCATGGTTTTCAATCCTTATAAGAAAGTATTATCATTGGAGGCTCTTCTTTCCCTCCCTCAAATATGGTCAAGGACCTGAGGCCCATCCATTATGTCCAAGACCTTGTAATATCATAAATATTCAAATTGGATGCTAAATACTCCTTGGAGAGGGCTTGCATCATCATTTGTAGGTGTTTTTCCTAGTGCTAGATATCAATAAATTTTAATTAGGGTTCAATGTTTTTGTTTTCCCCTTGACCATGTTTATGCCTTAACACCCATTTTCAATGCACAAAACCTAGTGAGGGTGTCTAGATGACACTATGAGTCTTGCAAAGAACTCCTAAAGAGGATTCATGCATTTCTTCAAGGAGTCCTTCAAGGTTCTCGAGTCCAAAAATATTCAACAATATCTTGAGGCACATTTTTTCCTTCCTTGACAATGGTTAAGGCCTTGTAACACATCCTCGATGCACAAAACCTTGTAATGGCATCCATATACAACTTTGATGCTAGAGATTCCATAGATAGGGCTTGTGTTGTATTTTATAGGTGTTTTTCATGATGACTAAGACTAATAAGTTGTTTCTAGGGCCCAAGTGTAAAGTTTTTTCTGCATTAACAGATTAATCTCAAGAAGGTTCATTTAAGACTCATGTCCCATTGATTTTTTTACATAGCGGAATGTGTGAATTATTTTAATAGCATGCACACACTTTAAGAAATGAACCGAGGATTTCAAAAGAATGCATGTTATTTCAAAAAAGTATGTGTAATCTTTTATAACATCCTATTTGGAGATCAATGTTGAGGCATGTATGGGGCATGCATGGAGGTTTGGAAATGGATGAGGCAATTCAAATAGGAATGAGTGAACATTTATAAAGTGTGTGCATCTTCCTAAAAGATTCAATGAAAATCCATTGCCAATCTAACAATTTTAAGAATAAACACCTTGCACCTACACACACAAACAAAAATATATATTTGGAATGTGCATAGTCAGATGTATTTGTCTTTGTAGTTTCTACAACAATGGATTTGTGTAGCCTATTTAAAAATAATATGAAAATTAGAGATATTGAAAAGGGCTTGTAAAAATTGTTTTTTTTTTTTTTTAACAACATAAACCAAGTGGGTTGTCATATTGAAGTTGAATCTAAAGAAACAAAATCAATAAACAAGTATGTGGAAATTATCAATCCCACAAAGATTTTTTTTAATTTTAGAATTTTGTATTAATTTTTAAAATGTAGCATGTTCGAGAATGCATGCACTTTCTTGAAATGAGCATGCTTTATTTTTACCATGCCCCATTTTAAAACATTCTATCCCACAATTCCTCAACCTTTAAAAAAACATATTCTTTTTCACTCTAAGATTTATTTAAGGTGCAAAGACCCAACTTCTGTTGGGTTGTGACAAAACATACCCGTGTCATTACATTCGTTTGGAGGTTTCTCAAGAATTTGGATTTTTGTCTTCCTAGAAACTCTTGATAACTCTCCTGGTTAAATGTAGAATCTCGTGAGGAGATTCTTGATACTTGTAAAAAAAAATCTCCACAAAGACATAAAGGATAACATTTCCCCCATTTCTTTTTCATTCTCTGTTATGTTTTGTGTGGTTGTTTATCTTCTTTGTTTTCTTTATTGATTAACACCTATTTGTAGGCCACCTGATCCACACAAGTGGTATTAGAGAAAGGTTTATTGGTATTTGTTGGTGTTAATTTTGGTGAATCGTGAGCTCGAGGAGAAGGAGAGTATTTTCCCACACACAGCGGGTCGAGGAAGGAATAATTTCTGATAGTGTGAGAAGTTTGATGACTCGTGATGAATTATTTCTTAATGAGAAATTGATGAAGGTCGAGGAAAGGTGGAGGTAGTGTTTTCTATGGTGGTAGTCAATGAGTAGGTGGCGATGAGGCATGTGATGCTCAAAATGGAAGCATGGGTTCCATTTGCGATGGAGTAGTGGTATACATTGGATCTGGAGTGGTGGTAGGTGGAGTAGCTTGTGGAGCTGGAGCAGGGGTAGTTGAAGCAGTGTTAGGAGCATAAACCTCTATCAAAAGAGGTTGTTGTAGTGTTTGAGAGGTTGGATTTCATTTTATGAGGAATCTAGGGATTTTGATCGATGGAATTCAATAGATGGCCATGAATTTTTTCTAGAGGAAACCCTACTTGGTGGCAAAGTATATATTTTTGAAAGTTTTATTAAGAAAAAAGGATCTGCCCTTTTTTTCTTTATGGAGAAATAAATATTTCAAATATTTTGAAGTTTAAGATGGTGGGGTAATTTTTTTGGGGGGGAGATATGTATATTCTAAAATATTTTGTTTGAATTTTAAGAGGGTGGGGTGTTTCTCCATTAATATATACCCATGAGTTGTGTAGTGGTTCATTATTCAAACTTGTGTTGAAAGTTTTGTTGTTTATTCCAATGGTGAAAGTCTTGAATGGAAATTTATAGGTGGAGTTATGTAGTTGGGAATACCACTCTAAGACCTAGTTAGGCATGAATACCCCAAGTTTTGAAATGTCATCAATACAGTCTGGACATAGACCTAGGTGATAGGGAGGGATCATTGGATACCTTGTCTTTGAGGGAAGTTTGGTCATTTTTTTTCATGGGGGAATGTTAGGTTAAGATTCATGATTCTTGGAACACTTGTTTTGGTAGCATGTGTCTTTTTAGAGACCGTGTATTGGATGTAATGAAGCATTTACATTAACCTGGAGGAGAGAGGTCAAGGATCAATAGGTTGGCTTGGAGGCATTCAATCAAGGAAGTGGATATTTGTTGGTCATGGTGACGGAGTTAAGGGATGTAGATTGTGGGATCCTACTACCCACAAATCATTGGTAGAAAAGATGTGTACATGGAACAATCAGGTGTTTCTTAGGATCATAAAAGGATATTTCTTTGCAAACTCAACAATTCATTGTATGGCCTAAAGCTTAAGTAGGTAATGTGTAATACCCATAGGTTGAACCCCAATTGTAAATGTACATATAGGACAGTGAGTCAGGTTATTTTGTTCTATATTTCAATTTTAAATATGTTTTGAGGCCAAAGTGTATGTGTGGTTTTTAGGATGGAGAGCCAAATTGCTAAAAGGCGAATGGACCTATCTTTTCAATATGTAATCACACTTGGATATTAATAAAACTACATCATTGTTGTATACCAACTAGACAAAATAGTATCGGGGGATAGAACTCCACTAGAGGGAAAGGGGGAAAAGGGTCTAAGAAGAGGAGCTAAGCCCGGGGGCTTATGTTAAGGAAATATTATAATGATATTTCCTAAATTCTAGTTGATGGGATATATTTATATCTATCTTATATTCCTAAGTCTGAGGAACATATCAACATGTGTGACCCATTTAGTTCCAAACATGACAAGTGTGAAGTTGGGAACATGCACATAAAAGGTAAGAACTTAGTACATTATTCACTCATCATTCTCACTGGGATTCCTACCATTCGTACCCTCCTATCCATATGGATTGATAATTTCACTTGGGAACTTGGTAAGTTGTTGGTAGCGGTAAACCTAGGTAATAAGAGTTGAAGAAGTAGGTTTTCAAGCCTATGTATAATTTGAAGAAGCTGGTTTTCAATCCCATGGGAATTCTCTCTCGGTGAGAAAATTAATCAAAATCATTTCCTGGTTGTTGGGAAATAGCTACAGGGATATACGACTTTCTATTTGGCATGTTGTGGAAGCCCCGAAAGGGAAGTGGGGAAATTGAAAGATAGGTTATTATAGAAGGGTAACACTTCCTGGGGTGGGGGCCTATTGGCACCCAAAGTTTTGGGTTCATTTTGCATTTGCGCACAAACAAATTTTTGCGCACTCATTTCAAAAGTTTTGTGCATGCCTATGGTGATGCAAAAACAATGATAAAGAGTGTGTTCCAGACTGAGTTTTTGTAGTAAACGATAGGCCTAAAATATTATAGAACGAACGTCAATCCTTTATTTGATGTGTACCAGAAACCAAGAAGACACACACTAGAATCAAGAAGGGAATCATCTGGAAATCCTCTCGAATGATTATTGCAAGCAACACAAGGGATTGTGGAGATGACAAAAGATGAGTTGGTAGGGCGATCAAGGTATCCCTAATTCTTTAAGGATACATGGAATACAGGTAGGTGCCAAAAGTATGCGAGGAAATTTTGTTAGTTGAGCGAGTGGAGCAGAGAAAAAATCCATAGACCCCCAAGCAAAGAATGCTATAAAAGTAAGAAACGATATAAAAAATGAGGCTATCAATATGTTTATATGAGACTCCATGAGTTGATTATATAAATCTCTCTCTAATCCCGGTGTAATACTATAATGCTTATGTTTATAATGCTTATGAATATATTCCTTGTTTGTTGTATGAATGTAGAAAAATCTAAACTACTACCAATTATACTATGTGGCCTTTGGAACTAGTGGTTTGGGATCAATCCAATCTTGAAATATTGAAAATGTTGGATAATAAGTGAACTCAACCTATTCACTTTTGGTTTTCTCAAGTAAATTAAGGATGCATTTTTGAGTTTGTTTTGGATTATAATGATTCTTTCAGCAAGGATGAAAGAAATTTCATGGAAGGTACAAGAAAGCGGATGATTGAAGAGATTCCACTTTGTATATTCAATCTGTAAACTAGTTTGTTCCACTCCTAAATACAGATCAATGGTATCTGTGTGGTCTGTTATTCATTTATTTTTCTTTGTGCATGTCCTCGACAAGATCTGGGTAAAAGAAGTTGGGACTCAAACCAATCGATTCGTTCCAAGATTGGCCACGCTGAGATTGACAACAACCCATGGGGGACGAAAAGAGAGATGTTGGAGCAATATATATTATTAAAATGTTTCTCGAGGAATCCCTCGCATGACAAAGGAACGAAATGATGGACAATTTTACATATATCATTCGATGGCTACCCACCGAAGAAGCATCTTCATCAAGCGGCCATGCAAACCCTTTCAAGGTACAAGTAAATTTTGATATCCCATTATTTGAAGGACCAATAGATGTGGGTGTTGTAGATAAATGGTTTAATATTCTCAAAGGGTATTTTTCAGTCCATAATTTTTCTGATAGGGAAAATATTACTTTTTCACTCCTCAAGGTCGTACCCCATGTTAACGACTGGTGGGATACTTACTCTGAGAAAAGGGTCGTAGAGGAATATGCAATATTTTTTGTTTCTCCTACATGAGATTTATTCCAGGACACCATTAAATAACAATACTACCCTATTGGAAGCTACGAGGACCAATACACTAGATGGACCACCCTACGTCAAGAAAGGGACTAGACAGTACCAAATTTCACCAATATTTTCCATACCCTGCGTACCAAATTGGATATCAAATAATCTAAGAGACATCTAGTGCTCAAATACTACGGTTTTTTTCATAGATACATTCAAATACAAATGGAGTTTATGGACATTACCTCATTGGGAATGGATTAGAGATACAATATCAAGATCGAGTAGAAATTTAAGCACAAGAGGAGAGAGTTTGGATTTGCAAACTCCTCACAGCCGAAGCAGGGAAAAGGCAACCCCAACCCACATATCAAGGGACTGAGACGAGATGGACACTCTCAGGAAAACTAGTCTAAGCCACAACACAAGAAGGGAAATGACAAGACGATGAAGGACACCAGGAAATGGTCTGAGTACCATCAAATCCCTTGGCACAAAACTGAAGAATGTCGCTCCAAGCAGTCACTCATGGTCAAGATCAAGGCTTCTGAGTCAGAGGTCGATTCCGATTCTGAATAAAATCCATAAGGAGGGGAAGAATATCATTGATTCTAAACCTAGTACCATTGTTGCTAAAACCAAAGTCCATCTAAGAGAACCAAAAAAAACATAGGAAGGGGAACGACTATTTCACTCATAGATGTGGGTAAAGGGGGATTTTCTTCATTTCATTGTCGATAGTGACATTTATAAAAAAAATGATCTCAGCATATGTCATAAAGAGTCTAGACCTATCTATGACACCACACCCACAACCCTAGAACATCAACTTCCTTCTCCAAGGAAGAGATCTTCGCGTTAGGCAACAATGTCGTCTGCCCTACGACATCAAGATTTTCAAAGATGAGGTATTGTGTTATATTTCTCCCTTTGAAGTTTGTGATGTTCTTTTAGGACAACCATATTTGTGGAAGAATCATGTTGTGTATGAGTCTAGACCCTGCAATGTTATTATTTCTTTGAGTAGACAATTGTACAGGATACCAGAGGTAGCGCCACTTACTACTATTTCTTTAATCTATATTAAGAAATGCAGTAAGTTCATTTCACAGAACGGGAAGTTCATCTGCATTGTGATCCGTGCTCATAGTAAGGAGAAGGTCATTGACACATCCATGGCCTCTACACAGAGGCTCTCTTTGCAGTAGAAGAAAGTGGACGAGATCATGGAAGAGTACTGAGACATCTTCTCCTCACCCACCGAGGTATCGAGGCACTGCCAAGTCAAGTATCCAATTGATTTGACCCATGTGCACCTATGCCTAATTAACCAATCTATCACCGTTCTCTAATGGAAAATGACGAAATAAATTTCCATATCCAAGAGCTTCTTCAAAAGGGGCACATCAAACCCAACTCCTCCCCTTGTGGAAGCCCGATTGTACTAGTGCAGAAGAAGGACATGAACCTGCAAATCTACATTAATTACAGAACCTTAAACAAAATCATAGTCAAGAATCGATACCCAATTCCCAGGACTGATGACCTTCTTGACCAACTCAAGGGGAAACATTCTTCAACAAGATTGATCTAAAGTCTGGCTACCACTAGGTTCCCATGGAACCAACTGATGTATTGAAGAAAACCTTAAAATCTAAGTAGAGTCTCTTTGAATGGTTGGTCATGCCCTTTGTCTTAACAAATGCACCAACCACTTTCATGAGGTTGATGGATGATGTATTGAGACCCTTCACCAACTCTTTTGTGGTTTTATATTTGGATGACATTCTCATCTTCAAAAAAACTTGGGAGGAGCACATGCGGCATATTCAATAGGTTTTGAGCACCCTGCGACAACACAAGCTATATGCCAACTTGGAAAAATGCTCCTTTGGCATGAACATGGTCCAATAATTGGGATATATTATTTATGAGTAGGGAGTAAATGTTGATCCAGCTAAGATCCAAGTCATCTGTGACTGGACAACCTCAATGACACTAACTAAGCTTCAGAGCTTCTTGGTACTGGACAACTTATAGCGACGTTTCATGTTGGGATTCTCCCATATTGCATGGGACCTCGACAAAATGACCAAAGGCGGTGGTAGTGAAACTTTTGTGTGGGCTAAGGAACAACAACTAGCATTCGATGATCTAAATCATTTCTTGTGCTCATCTTCAGTACTCTCCTTTTTCTATCTACAACAACCATTTGAGATTGAGATTGATGCATCTGACTATGTTATAGGCACAATTCTCACTCAGCATGGTCATTCGGTTGCATAACATAGTGAGACACTCTCAGATACTGTCCGACAATACCAAACCTATGACAAGGAAATGTATTCCATTGTACAATCTTGTCGACAATGGAAGCATTACATTCTGGGAAAGGAGACGATCATACATATTGATCACAAGCCCCTGTAGTTCATACAAACACAGGGAAAATTTCATAAAGATTGCCATCATAAGTGGTCCACCTACATGCAACAGTTCCATATCAACATAAAGTATGATATAGGGAGATTAAATTGTGTTGTTTACTTCCTCAGTCGGCCTCCCATGGTTTCACTCACCACTGTGCTCCATTCATGTGCACATCAGGCATCTAAGTGGCCCCAACTTTATCATCAAGATCTAAACTTTGCCACCACCTATAAGCTCTTGGGTACATGCGTGACTGTCACCGATTTTCATGTTTAGGATGGATGTTTATGCCATCTGGGCCATATTTCTGTTCCTGCAAGAGAACATTTTGGGAAGCCCATTATAATCATATGGCAGAACATTTTGCCACAGAGAAAACTATGGTCGTTCTCGAGAAACATTTTATTGGCCAAAACTTCGACATGATGTCCACAAGTATATCGAATCTTTCACTTCCTGTGCCATTTTCAAGCCAGCCATCAAGAAGAAAGGATTATACACCCTTCTTCCTACTCGTAAGAAGCCTTGGGAATCCATCACAATGGATTACATGTTCGGCCTTCTGTCCACCAGGAAAGGAAATGATTGTGTATTTTTGGTCATTGATAAGTTTTCTAAGATGGCCATCCTCGCAGCCTGCAAGAAGAACATCAAAACAAAAATTACTGCCAAGCTCTTCTTCGAATGAGTGTGGGTCCATTTTGGGATACCACATACCATCATGTCCAACTGGGAAAGAAGGTTCCTCGTTACATTTTGGTCGAGTCTCTGGTCACTGTTGGACACAAAGCTGACTAAATACATTACTTTCCACCCCCAAATAGAAGTCCAAACAGAGGTCATCAATCATATTACTATGCACATCCTACACATGTACAACTCTAAGAATCTGCGTACATGGGATGAGATTATCCCCTATGTTAAACACAGTTACAACATGGATTTCCATAGCTCCACCGAACATATCCCATTTCAGGTGGGACTGGGATTCCAACTCTTAGGTCCCATTGATGTTACACTACCTATGGAAACCACACAGAAAGACACTTCCCATGTTCATTCTGAGACCGACAAATCCACCAGATTCATTGAGCAGATTTAGAAAATCCTCCAATAGGTCCATGATATTTTGTAGAAATCCAATGCTAAGTACAAGAAGTGCCATGATCAACACAGGGTCTTGCACTAGTTTTAGGTTGGAGACAAGGTATATTTACAGTTTCATAAGGAGCATCTTACAGATCCCCATTGGAAGCTCTAACCACTTCTCTATGGGCCTTACACCATCACCAATGTTGTGGGTAACAATTCTTTTAAGCTTAACACTCTACCATTCCTTGGCTTGCATCCAATGTTCAATGTCGACCTCCTTTGGCCATATTTTTCACCATTATTGGACACCTCATAGATCGCAAAACAACTAACACCAACACAAATGAACCGTGACTTCATGAAATATGAATCCACTGATTGGATAATGGACACACAGGTCAAAATCACTCGCCAATAGAGGATCCATATTTATCAGGTTGTCAAGGTAGGGAAGCTCCTACACCAAGGAAAGTGGCTCACCCTAGGCCAAATAAAAGCAAAAGTTTCCTCACCTGATGGGGGAAATCCACATAATGGAGACCATTTCTTCCTAATGGGGGAGGATTGATCCAGGTGGATATTCGTGGCATCCCACCTTTTCCAACTAACTCCTTTTGTCAGTTTTAGTTCAACATGTTGTTCTTTACTTCTTTGTAATTGTGGGTTCTACACTTCTGGGGTTGTCTAAATCACTACATATATTCCAGGTGGATACGGGTGGCCTCTCACATAATCCAACTAGCTTATTTTGTATGTTTTCATGTCAACACATCTTATTGTAGTTCCAGGGCCATTTTGGAGACCTAAACAATATTTGTTTGGATTGCCATGGTCAAACTATAGACACAGTCAGATTTTGTCTACTTAATGTGTATTTCTCTAAAATACCTTTCCAATGGGCTATCACACACCTAAAATGAAGGTTGTATGAAAAATTTATGACACTGGGAAGTTGAGGTACCAACTTACCCATAAGGGCCCATATAACTTTTGGTGTTTCACCTCCTAGTGTTATGTTTTTGGATGTATAGGGTTTTGGAATTCATGAGTAATATCAAAAATGCATATGGAGCCTCATTGTATTCATTCTGATTAGATGGATTGACATAGCAGCCACATCTCTTCTCAGAGATAACCACCACCATTAGAGAAAGTGTTTCAGTTTTGCAGTTTTACAGTTTCAGCCTATTTCACTTATTCAATAGAATATGTTGTTCATTGAATATTTGTTTTTTTCTTCATATATCTATGTTTATTGTATTCAATCTGTTAATTAGTTCGTTCTGCTCCTAAATCTAGATTAGTCTGGCCCAAGATTAAGAGAAAAGGGAGAACGTCGGGTAGTAGTACAAAAAAGTATGTTGTCCCAGAGTGGATCACAGATGAGGATAGTCCTACAAACAGGAATGGCACTTAGGATATGGTGTTTACTGGGGATACAAGTAGTTATACTTGTAAGGTCCTAGGTGATGACGTCCACACACCTTGGTTGTTGCAGACTTCTACAACCTTAGAGGAAGATGAAGCATAGAGGAGTGGTGCACCAATAAGAAGAAAAGATTGCGTGTAGAGAAGTAGTGCATTGTAAGGAGAGGAAGATAGTGAGAAAATTGGTAATCCACAAATAGGATAGGAAGACATAGAAAAAAAAAATTGTGCACAGATAGGACATAAAGGTAGAGCGCATTGTGTTGGTGCACCGAAAGAAGAGGAATATTGAGGATCCCCGAGTGGCGGGGGAGACAAATTGGAAATATTAGATGGTATTGTGTGGCTACAACTAGGAAACTCTATGGGTCACCTCACGAGAAATTTTAGAAGAAGATGGACTTACCCCTCCTTATACCAACCCCCTTGCACATTTTTAATTAAGAATAATAAACAACATATAGTGAAGAAATTAGAGTAGAAGAGAAAGAATAAGAGGATCAAGGAAAAGAGACAAGTGAAGAAGAAGGTGAAGTAAGTGCTACGTTATATTGAGAAATATTGGTGTTCATAAATCAAACCTCTAGCAGTCAGAGCGGAGGAAATAGCTCAAGTTTGAGGATGGAAAATCATGGCATTACCATGAGGACACCCATGTTCCACGGAATGGGTAAGGATGATGTGGAACAACATTGATTTACTTGTGAAGCAGTTTGGTCTATGAAGAGAATCACAGATGAAGCAACCAAAAGCATGTAGTTGATACCATGTTCAAGGGAAAAGAATTGACGTGGTACATGAAGTATAAGGCTAGTGCACTAGTGGGACACACATGATCCCTGACGTAGATTAAATAGGATCTCCTTAGGTATTTACAGAAACCTAAGTCAAGATCTCAATGTATCATAGAGATAAAAGTGATCAAACAGAAGGAATGTGAGACAATATGGGATTATGATCAATGATTTGAAATTTTATTATATATGATGATGTTCCAAATCTAAGATGTGGAACATAGAGAATGTTTTATGGCATGGTTACATCCCAATATCCGAGTTATTCTCTCTCAGAAGAAGGTGACGATTCAAGAAGAGGCGATAGAAATTGCAATGCTCCTCGAAGCTACACCAGGAAGGGAGGAGATGTTGGAAAATTTGGTGTAGGTAAAATCACAACTGGCCATCCTAACATTGCAGTTGCACGATATGGCTAAAACGAAGTTCATGCATGAGCACAGATGGTGTACCACCTACCACACAAAAGGACATTGTAGATATGAATGACCTATAGTTCCAAATTATGTGGAAATGGTCGCACCCAGTCCATTTCGATATGGGAAGACAAAATGGTGTGAAATATGTAGACAGTGGGGCCATGTTCCACCCCTCTACCCAACTCTGCATAAGTACAAAAAAATGACACATACTCCATTTTGTGAGTTCTCTAAATCTGTTGAGCATGATGTCAATAATTGTCTCTCACTCAAGTTGATGGAATATTATACCTGTGATGTGTTCTAGGTAGAGGAAGAGAATAAGGGTGGTGAGTGTACGGGTGCAAAAAGAGGTGGATACCAAGGAAGCCCCATAGGTGGATATGGGTTAAATCACGACCAAGGATATGGTGGAGGAGGAGGTAGACCCCACACATGTTTTAATTTCAATAAATTGGTCATGTATCGATGTTTTCTAACAAACCACATGTGATTTTCACATACTTCTATACTCCCAAGCATGTCACCGAAGACAATCTTGACTTGTTGAAAAACTGGGAAAATAAAAATGCCAATTGCAACATGGTGCATGCATAACAACGCAAGAATAAGAAAAAGAATGAGGAGGATGATGTCCAGGTAGTAACCCAAGGATGAACGAAGACATGAGAATAATTTGAGCATGGTGAAGGCTCAGGTCAAAACATAGATGAGAATATAAGGAAGGCAACTCATCCCCCTCCACAGTTTGATGAGTCCTTGCAAAAAAAATTTCAATGTGATGCGCAAAGAGCACAGTAAGTAGAAATATCATGTGAGGAGATGCAACACAAAACTCATAGGTCACTTGAGGAGGCTCAGATCTGGTAAAGAGGTGTAGTGGGTGACACAAAGGTCATTGGTGGAATCTTGGATCCATGAATAAGTACAACATGTGAAGCATAGGTCACTGGAAGAAGCTCATACCCGTGGAGAATTGCAGCACGTGACAAAAATATCTTTGGAGGAAGCTCACATAAACAAAGAAATACAACATGTGATGCAACAATCAATAGATTAATCTCACAAATAGATTGATTTATGACATTTTGAATAGAAAGAACATGAATAACAACAACAGGAAGAATCACAATGCTCAACATGCACAAAAGACTTATGTGACTTGGGTCACAAGGAATAATATGAAGACAAAGTACATTCTTTATTGCGTTGTTTTTAGCGACTTTTGAATGATCCAGAGGATGAAAGTAAGTTGAAATAAATGTTATCTACTTGCATGAGGGAACAAGGAGTGGAGGAAACAATATCATCTCCACTACCATAAAGAGATTTATGTCAGGTTAGGAAGAAAAAATGAACTGGTCGAGATTTTAAGATGACAACAAAAATTGGTGGCTATGACATGGATGGAGTCATGTTGGATCTAGGTTCCAATGTGAATATTTTTCCAAAGAGATATTGGGAGGTGATGGGTAAATAAAATTTGATATGGTCTCCCATCTAGCTGTGGTTGGCTAGTCAATACACAATCTATCGAATATGAAAACTCAAGTAGGTGGAAGTGAACATAGAAGTAGTAGAAACAAAGGAAAACTTTGAGGTCATAGAAATTATGAATGAATATGATCCATATCATACATTACTTGGAATTGAATTTTCCTTTGATGATCATGAGGTTTTGAACTTAAATAAGAGACAAATGTCACTTGCATGGTATCTAATCCAGGGAGGAGCAAAGACATGAGAATAATTTGAGCATGGTGAAGTCTCAGGTAAAAATATATATGATAATATAAGGAAGGAAAATCACCCCCCTCCACGGTTTGATGATTCCTCGCAAAACCAATTCCACTACGATGTGCAGAGAGAACTGGAAGAAGAAACATCATGCGATGATATGCAACACAAAACTCAGAGGTCACTTGAGGAGGCTCAGATCTGGGAAGAGGTGTATATGGTGACAAAAAGGTCATTGGTGGAATCTTGGATCCATGAATAAGTACAAAACCTAAAGCATAGGTCACTGGAAGAATCTCATGCACGTGGAGAATTGCAGCACGTCACACAATTATCTTTGGAGGAAGCTCACATAAATGAAGAAATACAACATGTGATGCAATATTCAATAGAAGAATCTCACAGATAGATTGAGTTATGACAGGATGAGTAGAAATCACATGAAGAACAACACCACGAAGGATCACAATGCTCATCTTGCGCAAAAGACTTATGTGATTTGGGTCGCAAGGAAGAATATGAAGACAAAGTATGTTCTTTATTGAGTTTTTGTTCGTGATTGTTGAATGATCCAGAGGATGCAATTAAGTTGACACAAATGTTATATACTTTCATGAGGGAACAAGGAGTGGAGGAAACCATATCATCTCCACTACCATAAAGAGATGTATGTCAGGTTAGGAAGCAAAAATGAATTGGCCGAGAATTTAAGATGACAATAAAAATTGGTGACTATGACATGGATGGAGTCATGTTGGATCTATGTTCCAAAATGAATATTTTTTTAAAGAAATATTGGGAGGTTATGGGTAAATAAAAGTTGATATGGTATCCCATCCAGTGGTGGTTGGCCAACCAATAAACAATCTATCGAATAGGCCAACCCGAGTAGGTGGAAGTGAACATAGAAGGAGTAGAAACAAAGGACAACTTTGAGGTTATAGAAATTATGAATGAAGATGATCCATATCATACATTAATTGGAATTGAATTGGCCTTTGATAATCATGAGGTGTTGAACTTAAAGAAGAGACAAATGTCATTTTATATAGATACCCTACGCATCGTTGCACCATTGGATCCATATGAAGGTGATAAATACAATGAAATAGTTGATGAGGATGCATGGAGCTCAACTATTGAGAACATCTACAAGATCATAGGGCCCACAGAGTACTACATCAACCCACAAACAAATGGTGAATCAAGTTGGACAACTGTAAAGTATTATGACATAGATTCTGACGATGCCATGTATAGGTGGAAGAATAATCTCTATGAAGTTTCCACTCGTCGATGCATGAGGATAACTAAAGTGATGCACTTGAGTGGATCTAAGTTGTATGGTGCCCTATTGTTTGATGGGATGGGGCCAATGGAGACATTTCTTATACAAAATGATCCAAAAAGGATCTAGAGAAGACTAAGAATAGCTCAGAAATCATAGAAGCAACTCAGGATGCTCAGAATGGCCTTAATAGACAGACAAAGGGAAAATATTCAAATTTCTCAAAACTTAGTGAAAATGAAATCATTACGAAGAGAGGGTCACAAGCTTTCCAATGACGCAAATATCTCATCAAATAGAGTTACGGATCAAAATATATTTGCGATCAAAGTTTGGTCAACCTAGCCCAATCACTAGGGGGATGAGTCTGCATCGTTATAGATGACATCAACATCTGTACAACATACGTGGCATGTGAATGAAGTGAAACATGTCATGATGATGTCATCATGGTGACATGGCAACACTAGAGGCTGCCACATGTCACTCAATTTTGACATTTCAAGGTCATTCTATGGACCAGTAAAATTGTGCCACGTGGTTGTCCGTACTGTGACATGGCAGGCTGAGTTGGAAATTGAAGTGGAATTATATATAGTAAAGTAGTTTTGATGTGGCAAGCCGATGGTACAGTGGTATACGCGGCCCAAAAGGTGGTTTCCACATGGCCCATTCATGGTTTGCCTCGTGGCAGTGGGAAAATTACCAATGACAACCCGTGATCGAAATTTCAAAAAAATAAAGATTTGGCAGGTCCACCAAATCTGGTGGGACCCCACCAAATATTGCAACCGACCAACAACTAGAAGCTTCACCAAAGTTAGTGGAATGAACATCACACACACACACACACACATATATTGCAACGTTCAAGCCAAAAAGGGAGACCCACATGCTTGACCCCGAGACCTCCCCCCTTATAAACACCTTAATATATTCTCTGTAACCAATTGGCCAACATCCCCACATTGTTACCAACGTCATTTTAATTATTTAAAACATGAATCCTCCCAGTGATGGAGGAGGGTGTGAATGGGTACGGACGAGCATGCATTTTGAGATGGATTATTCAACATTTTTTTAGGTTGCAAGGCATAGAAATCGAGACATAACTCCTCTTGGGCCAGGGAGTGCCAGAGACTGATCGAGCTGTGGAGACAATCATTTTTGGGTAATTCCACACCACGAATTGAGTGGTGTTGTTTTTTTTCTGATCTAAGAAAAACTTCTGCAACTTGATTTCAGAATGAGGTATACTTATGTATATTTCCAAATTCTTTTGCTGAGTTAATAAGAAGGTCTACCCAGTTGAGAGCAGGACCCAGAGATGTAGTCCACCAGGGACGAACTCCGTTATCAAGTTTTTTGTGTTCATATTTGATGCTTATGTATCTTCATTATTGAGATTTTCCTTCTTTAATGGTGTACTTTGATTTATGGTTATTTAATGAAATTCTTTATAAGTCACTGAATGAAAAGATCCTGGATCATGTTGGTATCAAAGAAGTCATATTTGAATTTAATTATTGAGTGTGAATGCTTACTAGGGACAATAATAAGTAGGGTTAAGGAACTCTTAATACTTTCAATCCCAAAGTTGGTCATGCATCCTGAAGCAAGAAAATGGCAGAAGAGGACAAGCGTGATGAACAGGAGAAAAAATTTCACATGGTGTTTTGTTGCATGTCAGAAATGGTCGAACGAATGTATGGAGACTACGAGAAGAGGATGAAGAAGAAAGGTAAGAAAAAGGAAGAATATTTTGAGGATGATGATTCGGTAAATCAAGGGGCTGGAGGAGACCCTCCTGAGCCTCCATCTTCACCATCAAGTTTTAGTTCTTCTTCCTTTGAGCATTCTCATCATTATAGCCATAAAGCCTCTTTTAAGAAACTATTATTAAAGTGTGATGTAAAATTTTATTTACCTATGTTTAATGGACATGATAATCATGAAAAGCTAGATAATTGGATCCGACAGGTTGAAGTATATTGTCGTGTTCAACATATTCATGAAGAGGAATTTAAAGTGAAACTGGCTTCTCTTCGGTTGGAAGGAACCACTCTCGTATAGTGGGAGAGAAAACTTCAGTATGGAAGTAAATGTGGTAATCTTATTTCCTCATGGTCAGAATTTAAATTAGTGATAAGGAAGCGATTTTATCCATTGGGTTATTTACATAAAGCAATGATGGAATGACAAACTTTAAGGAAAATTAAAAGGTCAAACTGTACAAAGTTTTACAGAAGAATTTAGGAAGAAAGATCTTTCATTAAACATTCCTTTGGATTCTTATGAAACTTTAATGACGTATATTGGTGCACTTCACAATTATATTCATCATACTTTTCTCTTGTTTAACTCCACCAGTCTTGACGAAGTTTGTGTGCAAGCCACTCACCTTGAGAATAGGGGAAAACATGTTCAAGAAGATACCAAGAAGAAACCTTCCCATATCCCAGATAAACCATTTAAGAAGTTTAAAAGGAGCGACAAGAAGACCGCCACAGTGATGAGAGAAGGAGGAAATCCATACTGCACTCATTACAAGAAAAGAGGTCATGATGATGAACACTATTGGAAACTACATCCAAAGAAGAGACCGAAATAGTTCAGTGGAAAGGGGAAGACAAAAATCGTTGCTACAGTACAACAAGATCTTGGTTCTAATTTAGGAGATGAAGAAAATATCACAATGGTTGGAGTACAAGGTAAATATTCCCTTCATGCTAGTTCAAATTCCAATAATGAATCTCATGATCATGAACGAAAGAGGAATGAATTATTTCACATAAGAGTTGTATCTAAAAACACTAAGATAAATACATTATTTGATCCAGGTTCCCAAGTAAACTTAATATCTGAAGCACTTGTCAAAACGATGGGTCTTGAAACGAAACCACATCCAAATCATTATTCTCTTGGTTGGGTATGTGATAAATAAAAACTTAATGTCACCAAAAAATGTAGGGTCATATTTGATATTTCTTCAAAGTTGATTGATGAAGTGGATTTGGATGTTGTATCACTTGATATATTTGGCATAGTGTTGGGGAGTCTTTATCTTTATGATATAAAAGTAGTCTTCTTTCGTCATGAGAACAAATACCACCTTACTAAGGGGGGAGTGTAATATATTGTTAGAGCTCACAGCATGAGGGTAAATGCAACACTTGTTAGTTCAAGACAAATGAAGAGACTTATAAACACTAATAAGAGATATGTACTCATGTTCGCAAGAGAGAAACATGTTGGAACATCCGACACTTTCCAAGGATTTGATCCTTCTCATAAGAAATAATTAATTGATATTGTTTCTAAGTATGATGATATTTTCCAAGACCTAGATGGATTACCTCCTAAGAGGGAAATCCAACATGAGACACATATTCAGAAAGATTATCCTCTTCCTAATGTGAGCATGTAAAGGATGTCAGTTGTGGATATGACAGAGATGAAGAAGAAGGTACAAGTCTTATTGGATCAAGGGGTCATCAAGCACAGGTAATCTCTTTATGGTTTTTTGATCGTGATGGTGCCAAAGAAAGATGGCACATGGCGAATGCATGTCAATTACCGAGCCTTAAATAAAATCATGGTGAAAAACCGATACCCTCTTCCTCATATACATGATTTACTTGATCAGTTAAAGAATGTTGTTTATTTCACTAAGTTGGATTTGTGCAATGGATACCATCAGATCAGGGTTGCAGAACATGATGCATGGAAGGTTGCCTTTAAAACCAAACAAGGATTGTGTGAGAGGTGAGTTATGTCGTTTGGGCTCTGTATTGCTTCGAAAACTTTCATGCGTGTTATGAATGATGTATTCAGGCCTTTCCTAGATGATTTTGTGATTGTATATTTAAACGACATTGTTATTTTTAGCGGGACTTGGGATGAAAATATGAGGCATGTAAAGAAAGTATTGGATACTTTGCAAACAAAAAAGTTGTATGTAAAATTGTCTAAATGTGAATTTGGCAGGACTGCACTTGTGTACTAAGGTCATATTGTTGGAGGAGGACAATTAAAAATTGATCCCTCCAATATTGATGTAATTGTAAATTGGCTTGAGCCAAAAAGTGTAACGGAGATCCAAAACTTCTTAGGTGCAGTCCAATATTGGAGGAGATTCATTTCAAAATTCTCCTTTATAGAAGATCCTTTGCATGGCTTAATTAGTGTGAAGAACACTTTTCAGTGGGAAGGAAAGAAAAATAAATATTTCTACACTTTGAAGGAAAAGATCAATAACGCACCAGCATTAGCACTGCTGAATCTTGAACAACCCTTTGAGATCGAGACAGATGCCAAGAGATACGCCATGGGTACAATATTGATGCAATATTGTAAGCTTGTCTGTTACCACTATGAAACTTTTATTTAAGTTGTTGTTAACTATCCTACATATGATAAAGAATTGTATGCATTAGTTCAAAGCATAAAGAAATGGAAGCACTACTTGTTATGGAAGGAAAAAATCGTACACGCAGATCACCAACCCTTACAGTATCTCCAAACACAAACCAAATTACAACAATCTCGACACTGTAGATGGATGGGTTTTCTACACCAATTTCATTTGGTAATCAAGTACAAAAGGGGTATAAGTAATAAGGTAGTTGACATGCTTTCTAGACCTTCTATTGTTGCTTCTATTATTTTCAAGAATACTTCTTTATCTCATGATATCTATGTGGAACAATATGTCATTGATGAATATTTTAAAGAAGTATATGAGAAGCTAATCCATGGTGCACAGGTAGAGAACTATTGTCTATAGGGAAAACTACTCTACCATATTGGAAAGTTATGTATTCCTACAAGTGAATGAGTCCATGTAATACAAGAAGCTCACAGTTCTCTTGTGTCTGGGAATTTTGGGGTAGGAAAAAATATCAGTCATTTGCAGAAGTGTTTTTACTGGCCTCAAATGAAAACAATCGTAACTAAATATGTAAAGGGGTATGTGATGTCTTCTAATTGTAAGCCCACTAATAGAAAAGTTGGGCTATACTCACCACTACCTGTTCCATCCCATCCATGGGAAAGTATATCCATGGATTTTTTAGGGGGCTTACCAATGTCAAAAGGGGGTCATGACTATTTGTATGTTGTAGTGGATAGGTTGAACAAAATGTGTATCTTAATGTCATGTAAAAAGTAGATCATTGTTGAGCAAACTGCTAATCTCTTCTTTCATCATGTTCGAGTTCACTTTGGGTTACCCACATCCATTATCTTAGATCGAGATACTCGATTCCTTGGGGATTTTTGGACAAGATTTTGGAGAATGATGGACACTAAATTGAAGAGGAGCATTTATTTCCATCCACATACCGACAGATAGACAGAGGTTGTAAACCAAATAATGGTAATTTTTCTTCGAGGCTACTAAAACAAGCATCCCAAGTTATGGGATGAACAAATACCCTATATAAAACATGATTACAACCGAGCCTTACATTCCTCCACTTAGTTTTATCCTTTTGAGACATTTTTTTGGTACCTACCTAAAGTTACTTTGAACTTGATGTATGGGAGAAATTTTGATTCAAATGAAAAAATAAAAGAGGACAAAGCCCTTAAGTTTATCCAGAGGATCCAACAGGTGCACTAGGCAGTCAGGGAACAGTTGAAGAAAAGTAAAGCACAATATAAAGCTCAGCATGAAAAACATAGGTTTGATCATCAGTTCTAGGTTGGAGACTAGGTATGGCTTCACATCAACAAGGAGAGATTGATGGGTGAAGGAAAGAAAATCAAGCCCATTCGTTATGGACCCTTTACTATTTTGGATAAAAGTGGTACCAATGCTTTTTGTTTGGATTTTCCACCTTATATGCAGATTTACTCATTTGTAAATGTAGAGAGCTTGAAACTTTTTGAGCCTCCCATGATCATGGATCTGGATGAGGAAGTTTCAATATCTCTAGTTGATGAGTTTACTCCTAATTACTTGGATGAGTTAAAGGAAGATATCATCCTGGAAATAAGGATGAGGAATTCACGCAGGGGTCATTTTGATTATCTTATAATAGGCTTAAAGGGAACACATCGAATAAAGGAAAAGTGGATTGAGAAGGACAAGGTGAGAGAACTCTTCCCTCACTTATATGTTAATTGATGGAATCTTTTTGTGGTCCAAAAATATCTCATTTGGAAGGCGCGATCCAAAAATGATCCAGAGAAGACTAAGAACAACTCAGAACTCACAGAAGCAACTCATGATGCTCAAAATGGCCTCAACATATAGAGAAAGGGAAAAAATTCAAATTTATCAAAACTCGGTGAAAATGACATCATTGCGAAGAGTGTGTCACAATATTTCCAACGGTGCAAACGACTCGTCAAATAGAGTTACAGATCAAAAAATATTCATAGTCAAAGTTTGATCAACCTACCCCAATCAATAGGGGGATGAGTCATCATCCATACTGTTGATGTCAGCATAAGTACAGATGACATCAACATGTGTACAACATACGTGGCATGTGAAGGAGGTGACACATGTCATGCTAATGCCAGCATGATGTCACCATGGTGACATGGAAGCACCAGAGGCTACCACATGTCACTCATATTTAGCATTTCTGGGTCATTCTATGGAACAGTAAGATTGCACCATGTGGCAGTCCATACAACCACGTGGCAGTCCATAGAGTGACATGGCACTGACCTAGCAGGATGATGTGGTAGCTAAAGTGGAAATTCATACAGTGACGTGGTGCTGATGTGGTAGACTAATGGTACAGTGGTAGATGTGGTCCTATATATATATATATATATATATATATATATATATATATATATTGCAACAAACAATCCAAAAGGAGAGGCCTACAGGCTTGACCCTGAGACCTCCCTCCTTATAAAGTCCTTAATATATGCTCTATAACCAATTGGCCAACGACCCCACATTGTTACCACTGTCGTTTTAATTATTTAAAACATGAATCCGCCCAATGCTAGAGGAGGGCGCGCATGGGTACAAACAAGCATGCATTTCAAGATAGATTATTCAACATTTATTGCAGGTTGCAGGGCCTGAAAACCGAGACATAATTCCTCTTGGGCCTGGGAGTGCTAGAGAAAGATCAAGGTGTGGAGAAAATCATTTTTGGGTAATTTGACGCCACGAATTCAGTGGTGTTATTTTTTTATGATCTGAGAAAAACTTTTGCATCTTGATTTTAGAATGAGGTATACTTATGTATTTTGCCAAATTCTTTTGCTGAGTTAATAAGAAGGCCTACCCATTTGAGAGCAGGATCCCAAGGCGTAGTCCATCAGGGGCAAACTCTGTTATCAAGTTTTTTGTGCTCATATTTGATGCTTATGTCTCTTCGTTATTGAGATTTTCCTTCTTTAATGGTGCACTTTAATTTATGTGCATTTAATGCAATTCTTTACAAGTCACTCGAGGAAAAGATCCTGGATCACAAATGGAGAAAACCATCCATGTGGAGAAGAGGATTCTAGCCATGTATGTTGTGGTTCAAGAGACACTTACATGGTGGTGAGCGATGCATCGCCTAAATATTTAGATTTGTGTTTAGGTACCTGAGTTGATAAAGGTTTGGTTCCATCCCATCGTTGACTTCGAACTACAAAATTGATACAAGGAAACTGAGGATCCAAAAGAACACATTTATTTTTTTGAACAACGTTGGACCTCTAAAAATATATCTAGAGGACAATGGGTCAATCAGTTTTTCCATAGTATGGACATGTTCCCTAGAAGCTGGTACATTCAAGAGGAACTCGGGAGGAAAATAGTCGAGTGGACCCATACCAGTTCCCTGTTTTTTTTAACATTCAACTTCACAACAAAAAATCCGGCTCAAAGAGAGGTGCTTCACTGGATTAAGGATTTTATTTTCCATCGGTTGCCAAAGAAATTCACACCTAGGGTGGTTTGTTCATATCATCAACTGGTGGAAAAACTAAAAGAAGCAGTACATTACTCGAAGATTGATGTTAACAATATCGATGAAGATGAACCCCGTAGCATCCAGATCAAATATTCCAAAAGAGAGAATGCAATAAAAGGTAAGGTGAAAAATATGGCCTCACCATACTATAATGGCCCGATAAAAACAAAGAAACATAATATTGGCACTGAAGAAGATCCCAAAATGGCCATGATTGGAGATTCTTGGGATAAGGAGACAATCACTCGAGTTGTTGAACTTCTCAATGAATATGATGAATTTTTTCCTTGGAGATTTTATGAAATGAAAGGCATTGTAGGATCATTGGGATCCATGAATATTCAACTCAAACCAAATGCCAAACATGTCGAGTGAAAACCTTATCAATTAAATAGAGAATATAAAGAAAATGTGCGCAAAGAATTAGATTAAATGTTGGATGTGGGGATCATTTTCCATGTACACAAGTCTAAATGGATTAGTCCTATGGTGCTTCAACCCAAGAAGACCAAGGATATTTGAATCTATTTCGATCAAAGGAGTCTCAACATAGCCTACGTTCACGACCCATTCCTGACACCCTTCACAAATGAGGTGTTGGAAATTGAATAGGGGTCAAAATGAGGTATTGGACTATGTTTAGTTTGTTAAAGGAGAACATGAAATATTTTTGATTAATGCTGGATAGATTTCACCAACTATAGATATCTTTGAATTTGAATAAATGCAGTTTTTGGACAACATTTGGCATAATGTTGGGCCATGTCATTTGAAAGGATGGAATGTTAGTGGATCCAGATAATATTTCCACCATATTGGATATGGTATCCCCCACTTCGATTTGGGATATGCATGCCATGTTGGGTCATACAGGATACTATTGATGGTTCATCTAGAATTATTCCTAGATTGTGGATTCATTGGAAAAGCTACTATGTAAAGATAACAAGTATGAGTGGACAACATAAGGTCATCAAGCCTTGGATACCCTCGAAGAAACATTGGTTACTGTGCCAAATATATTTTTTCTTGACTGGTAGAATATATTCCATGTCCACCTCGATGATTCATCTATTGCATTGGGCGTCATTCTTGCACAGTCAGGGGAAGGAAACATTGATCACCCGATATATTTGATCACCCAATATATTTTTCTAGTCGCAATTTGTTCAATGTCAAAAATAATTATACAACAATTGAGCATGAGGGCTTGGACATTGTATATGCATTACAAAAAATTCACCACTACTTTTTGGGGTCAACTTTCAAATTATTCATTGATCACTCCATGCTCAAGTATTTGGTCAACAAGTTGGTGTTGGGTGGACGAATTTATCGTTGGTTGTTTCTTTTTCAAGAGTTTGAATGTGAAGTTTTCATTAATCCTAGGAAACATAATGTTGGACCAGATCATATGTCATGGATCGAGACTAAGGAAGTTGTTATGAGACGCGATGATGAACTCCCTGATGAAAAACTCTTATGGGTCGAAGTTGTTCTTGATCAATTGGCCAAAATCATGGAATTGATCATAACTAGATAGGCCCCGACATGGTTTACTCCAGAATAAAATCGTCAATTAGTGATCCGTAGTGTCGATTATCAATTCATTGTCAGAAAATTGTATAAGTTGGGCATAGATTCCATCCTATGTTTGGGTTCTCTGGAACAAGAACACGACTCCATCCTATACAAATCACACGAAGGTGTTTTTGGAGGCCACAATTCTCGTAAGGATACAATGTGCAAGGTTTTGTGTACAAGGATTCCATGTCTCTCCCTCTTTATAGATACTATGGGCTACTACAAACATTATGATGTATGTCAATGGGTTGGAAAGCCTTGCTGAAGAGATGAGCTTCCTTTATTTCCTATGACTACACTAGAGCCCTTCAACAAATGGGAAATAGATTTTTCTGGGCCGATTGATCCTCTTGTGCATCACACAAGGGCATGATATATTATTACAAAAACTGAATACCTCACAACATGCGCTAGAGCAATGTTAGTTAAAGATCGTACAACATAAACAATGTCATGCTTCACTTTTCATAATGTCATATCCAGATTTGACTGTCGAAGGGTATTTATGAGTGACAAGGGGTCACATTTTTTAAATAAGACCATTCAACAACTCACTTAGGAGTTCATGATCCATCACCATAAGAGAACCCATTATCACCCTCAAGCCAATTGTGCATTTGAATCTTTTAATAAAACTTTAGAGAATAATTTAACTAGAGTTTTTAATGTGCAGTGTGATGACTGGGATCACCACATCCTGTAGTTTTATGGGCCTATCAAACTATGTGAAAAAAATGACAAAGCCCACACCATTCATATCGTTCTATAGAAAAGAAGCAGTCATGCCGCTAGAATTTGTTGTTCCTAGCCTCTGGGTCACCCTAGAAACTTAGTTGACCAATGATCAATATCGTCATCACAGGATAGATGAGCTCATGGAACTAGAGGACGATAGAATAGTGGTTGGTTTCATCCAAGTGGTTGCCATAGTAGGATTATAAGTTTAGATATAATTAATGCCATGACCATAACATGCACCATACAATTATCCATCCTGGATCTTTGGTATTATTATATGAAAACAAATATTCACAACATACTCGCAATATCCCCATGGAATTGTTGGATCCTTTCCATCTAGTCTGCATTAATGAAGAAGATTCCACCAAGATGGAAACCCTACAAGAACAAATTCTCAAGGGACTCATTAATGGAAACAAGTTGAAGGTGTACTATGCCCCGTTAGGGTCAACAATCATTTACCTTCCTTTGTCAGTTTTGAATGTGGGCATAATCGTTTTAGTGTGGGTTGTACAATAGGTAATACATCTCATATTCAATATAAATGATATTTTGGACAACATAAAATTAACATGAGTCATGCAGGTGGACTCGATAGATTGACAATTTGTTTAGATTTTCCATATTTCCAAATAAGGTTGATATGTTTCTATAAGTACAAGGTCCTGGCCTTGACTTGATATGGTCCTCAAGGGAGTTTCTTGCTGATTTAGTCCACTGAATGGGAAAATCATTTGATTTTGGAAGTTCACACATGCCACGATTACACAATCAGTTATACCACCACATCCTCCAACAAGAATCACCAATACAACAAATTTGACATATCAATATCCATGCCATCCCCTTCCTTGAATATTTATTCCTCTCCTCCCGACCATATTCAATATATACGCCCCCACCCCCCCCAAATGATTCTCTCACTAGAGAAATTCCACATGTCCCATTCCCTACCACCCCCACCTTTGACTTCCTTCATCCTCTTGTTGGTATTTCCCCTGGTTTCCTCACCTTTATAATTTTTTGTTTTCTCCCCTATCATGGTGTGGCATAACAGACTATCAATACTCTCTTATTTCCAGTTTGATCAATAAGCTCAACAACCTAAATTTTAGTTTACATGTAGATTTCTAGTCTATCACCAACTTCTCGGTAGATGTCCTTCCCCTTCTTTCCTAGAAAAATCAACTCAGTACCCAACAGTTCCCTAAACTGTGTTTCTTACTTGCGTTTGTTCACCAACTCTCTCATCTGAAAGATGATTGAACAAACACCATGCATAACCCCGTTTGTCGATAGGAAAATACCCTACTCTTTTCCTCTGTAGGATCCCTACTCTCATTCATCATCATGGATCCCCCTCCACGAGTAACGATCCTGGGGAAAACAAATATATATACTCTCGTTGCTACTCACCCTATTTTCACATATTGTCATGGATCGTCAATGCTCCAACAGTAAAAATGATGAGGTTTCTAGCTCAATCTAGTCCTCCTAGAACAAAAAGACAAACAAAAAAAGATACTCTCTCTTGATGGAGCATAACTTCTCTTCAATGGTTGATGTTTGATGGTAGGATTTAAACAAATCCCTTATTCACCTCCATAGATACCAGTGAAGGTTCCATGTTGAGCATCCAGCTGTATGCACTCCAAATCCATATTTCACCATGCACTCTGCTTGATTCATTCTAGGATTTGGGTTGGGTTGCAACTATATCCTGCATAGATTATTTTCTATTACTCAGGCCCGAACCCAATTAGAACTTGTTTTGAAGAACGATGATTTTCTCTTACTCAAATTTTCCACATTGATTGCATGCAAAAATTAACTTGTGGATGAGCCAAGTAATAGTGGTGGGGTCCTATTGGCACCCAAAGTTTTGGTTTCATTTTACATAGGCCCGCAAATGAAGTTGTGCATGCTCAGTCCAAAGGTTTTGTGCATGCCTAAGGTAATCCAGTAATAATTACAAAGAGTGGGTGATAGAATGAGTTTTTATAGTGTACGACATGTCTAAAATATTATCAAATGCACGTTGGTCCCAGTTTTGATGCGTACAATAAATGAAGAAGACGTATGCTAGAATCAAGAAAGGAATTGAATCAAAGGAATCATCAATAAATCCTATGTCTATCATGTATAAGCTAGATATGTGTGTGTATTGTTTTACTTCTTAGTCCTAATAATTGTCAGTTATGAGTTGCATGAATTCTAGCCCTAATAGATCTTTTTGTGTTTATCCTTCATCTCTGTCACAAGACCTTATGGTCTCTTTGATCCTCTTTGCATCTCATGTGAGACCTTCCTCAACCTTTACCAAGGATTAATATATCTATGCTTTAGGGTTTTTGTTGGTTAACTCTGGACGGACCCTAGGTCTAAACTCCCCAACGTTAGGAAGGATGCATGCAAGCGTTGAATACAATGTCAATAGGGATAGGTGGTGGGAAGTTACATAATGTAGGCTAGCTTCAGTAGTTGGCACCTTGACCTTAGTGTTAATGTGTTAGTTAGACCTTAGTCTGTGGGGCATGCTATTAATTAAATTGGTATCCGATGCATAAATTTAGTGTGGAATTTCCCATATTGGGGCTAGGGATGCTACATAATGGTACAATATGTTTTATTCCTTCATGGTGATCTAAATTGTACAAGAAGTGAGTATAACCATTATTTTTATGCTCTATTCATGTTATCTTGGTGATATATGTTATACTTGTAGCCAGCGAAAGCATGGTTGATATCAACATGATGGCTCACGTAGCTAGGACATTTGATAGGAAGGATCTAGGAGCATCTAAAAAAAATCTTGGGCATGGAAATACACAGAGACAGGAAATATGGTAAGAATTGGTTTTAAAAAAAAAGAGTGTGTGGAGAAGATACTCATGAAATTTGGTATGAATAATGTGAAACCAGTAAATATCCTTTTGCCTTTCCATTCTAATATTTCTTCAGGTTTATGTCCTAGGTAACAAAGAAGAAAAGGGTTATATGTCTTGTGTATCGTATGCTAGTAGGAAGGTTGATATTTGCGAGGGGAATGTTCAAATATTTTACATGCAATTGGTGTTGTTAGTAGACACATGGAAAAACCAGGTAAAGAGAATGGAAATGGGTGCTTTGGTATCAATGGAGCATTAGTATCACCTATAATGGCCGCAACGATTTATTTTTTGGTTATGTTTATTCATTGGAGGTGGAGTGTTCCATACTGAATCAAACTATGCACACATGTTCATGCAACTAGCGTTGTTAGAGAAGTTGGAGTGTTCTTTAGTTTCTCTTGTCTTGTAAGAAGGTGAACTGTTTGATTTGTTGGGAAATGTATCATGAAATTGTTGTCAAGGTGGATATTGTTCATTTGTGAAAACACATACCCTTTTCGTTCCATTCGTTTGTAGTTTTCTCAAGTGTTTCGCTTTCCATATGCCTAGAAATTCTTGAGATATCTCATGGTTAAATGCAAAATCCCATGAGGAGCTTCTTGAGATTTCTAAAATCCTTTATCTACAAAGAAATAAAGGGTATCATTGGCCCCATTTCTGTTTTGTTCTCTGTTTTGTTGTGTGTGATTGTTTATCAGCTTCGTTTTGTTTGTTGATTAACAACTATTTGTAGGCCACGCGATCCCAACATTTTCCACCCCCATCACAGTTAATCCCTACTAACAATTCTTGGTCTATCAACCTTTTTTTTTCTCTTTCAAATTATCAACTCCTTGTACTTGTGATAGCCGTGATCTCTTTCATAAAAAAATTGCAAGGGATTCATTGTATGATAGTGTCTAATTCCACCACCCACTTGAGTGAGTAATCTTTAATTTATCCTTTCAATGTTTTTTTTATCTTTCTCTATTTCTTTATTTAGGTAGATCCACTTCCTCAATGTCTTGTATGTTGCTACTTCTTGCTACCAATTTTTAGTTCTCAAAATAATATCCTTACCATTAAAGAATTCACATTAGAAATTGAATGGCCCTTCCTATCAACAATATCCATTGGGATGGAAAAAAAAAATTGTTCTAACATCCTAGAGAATATGTTGAAAATAGTAAATTATGTCCAACCTTTATGCCTTGAAACTTGAAAGTTTTGATACTTCCTCTGAATCGACCATGTGACCTCCAAAACTCATTACCAATCAACATGCACAGTACATTGTATTAAAGCAATGGTTAAACACCATTGAGAGACACTCAACTTTTCTTTCATACTCTTATATGGATCTTTTTGTCTCATTAAATAATCTCCAAATGAACTAATCTTTTCAAGATAGCATAAATATTTTCAAAAAATATCCATTCCATTATATACATAGTTAATGTTATAAATATTTTCAAAAAATATCCATTCTATTATATGCATAGTTAATGATATAGGCTTATATAATTTCATTAAACATGAAAGCAAAAAATTAGAGGTTTGTAGGTGTATAGTTCACGGGGATAATTTTAAAGATATAAATTTATCTCAAAATGTAGAAGCCTTGGAAAATCTTATAGTTACTAATATGCAAACTCCAAATTGTTTGGTAACATTTTTGTAAAAATATTCAAATTTCTAAGGATTTTATATAGTTTCTATAAAATTTTGGTGATTTTTTTGTAAAATAATTTTATCCTATAGAATTTGGGAAAATCATTTTTACAAAAAATGAAAAATGACAAATATTTTTTTGAGAAAAATCATGAAAAATTATCCCATGGGAAAAATTTAGTGGCTAAATTTTTCCTTGAATTAGTTCAGTAAACTTTTTTAATATGTGACAAGTAGTGTCATAACATGGACTCATATTTATTAGGTATGGTGAACAACACATTTGAGGTATTTAAGTGAATAATTTACTTGTTATATGAGATTTTCTTGTTTGTGAGATAAGAGATTTCTTTCTTGCAATGATTTTCCTCTACATTATTTTTCTATTTTTTTCTTATTTTAAAACTATGACTTAGAAAAAGGAAACATATACTTTTAACCATCCAACAAGATAAGTCAATAATAATATGTCCATAATTAATTTTTTAAAACAATTATTTAATTTTTTTGTATTTTTGAAAATTTTGAAATTTAATGATAAAAAATTAAAATTCTGGTTTAATGAATTTTCTAAAACAAATATTTATGTTTTTGGTAATTTTTTTATTGTGCAATTTTAAAGATAAAAAAAATAAAATATGGTATTTTAATTGATTCAAAATTTTGTAAAATCTTTAAAACTATTGTTCCATTATGTATAGTAATCATTATGTATAAAATTATTATATTTTAATTGATTCAAAATTTTGTAAAATCTTTAAAAGTATTGTTCCACTAAGTATAGGAATCATAATGAAACTCTTATAAACTTGATTTTTTCCATAAATTAATTTACTATTTTTTTAAATATATAAATAAAAGTAAGACTATACTCACTCCTCTTAAAATATAAGTTGGATTTAAACTTAAATTAAGGGCTTATTTCTTATAATTTGTGAACCTTGAATATTGATGATGATTATGATTATTATCATCCATTAAGATCTAATTGGTTTGCTTGAAATTCATTAAAATTTTATTTGTGTGCTCAAAAAGTATTAAGAGGAGGGTTCCAAGTTCACCATAGTTTTGTTGAGTTAAAAGGTTAAGAAGGTTATTAGTGTGACTTTCAAATTGAGATAAATTTGGGTATAAGATAAACATTTTAAGAGAGCATATGAGAATTTGTTTTTATTTTAACAATTTGTATTTTCTTCTTTACATTAGTTAAAACAAAATATATTTTTTATTTTTTATATTAGAGTTGATTACCCCAAAATATATTAATTTTCTTTTTCCAACTCTTTATCACACCACATTTTCTCACAAAAATACTATATAACTTTGTTTTGATATGAAAGCACTATTTTAATAAGAAGTATGGCCATCACATGGAGATTAGAGAAACATCTCATTCTCCACAAATTACTGCAAAACACCAATTAAGGTATCTTAAACATAGAGATTAGAGCATGATATCATTTTCCAAATTTCTCAAACTCATCATCACATTGATGTATGAGACCCCTAGACTCAACTATTTTGACTAATAAATTTGAACTTGTAATCTCTTACAAGGAAATACATGTTAACCATTAAACCCACTCAATATATATATATATATATATATATATATATATATAAAATTAAAAATATAATTATTAAATTATCATAAACATCATATCCATTACAATAAAATAAAAATAATTTAAATGGAAAAACTCCATGCACAATTATATTTTTATGGAAAGACTCCATGCACAATTATCAAACTACGACGCTGCATATTTATAATCCAGTGAACCAATCACGAAAAGACCGTCTCTAATGCACTTCTTGGATCTAGTCCAATGTACTTCTTGGCTCTACTCCAATTTACAGGATCCATGGCGGCTATCATCTAAATACGGTGTCAAAATAATTTGCACGATAAGACTTCATATAAAAACCCTAATAACACGCTACTGCTTTATATAGAAACCCTAATAACACGCTACTGCTTTATATAACAATACTAATAACGCTGAAATTGTATGTCAACCTAGAACTTTATCAGGGGCGATTAACAGCTACAGAGGCGGACGAGGTGTTTTGGGCGGCTTCGGGCGGTATCCATCTTCCAATCCACACACCTGTCTTGATGGCGAAGTCGATGGTACTCACCACCGTCTGGCTGCGACAGTTGGCGCCATGGAACTGAGGTTGTCCAGAACTACGGTAAGCGCTGAGGCAGTCCAGCAGCTTCTGATTGCACTGGACGTTGAGATAATTGTCGGTGCGGGTGATGCAATAGTCATGATCTTTGCAGCAGCTGTCCAGCCCATCGCAGGGAGCTTCTCCATGGCATCCAGTGTAAAACACTCCGCAGTATCGCCCATACCTCAGAATCGGGGCCTCTGCCATTAGAATATGATCACACGTTAATATAAATACCGTATTCCATGATACTCCAAATGTTCCCTCAAAAGTCACAGAAATGAAAAGTCACGAGGCAGACCTCTACAGAATTTCGACTCGCACCCATGGCTACATTCGTCCTGCACTCCCACAATAACAACATAATTCAATAACATTCTAGTAACAGTAAATAGCATGGCATGACATGGCAGATTAGACCTTAGAGATCCTTTAAATCAATACTGTTTTGAAATTGGAATGATTATGCTAGCAAATGATTTAAAAACATGAATATGATTACCAAAGAGTTAGAAGAGCCGAGAAGACACGCCAATAGAAGGCATAGCAGTAAACCCAGTCGCATTCCAATGGGGGCCATGTATCCCCAACTGATATGATCGCCAATGCTATAATTTCATGGACAACGATCATTCATTCTGTATATACTGTTCTTGCTTGGTTGCACTTCACGTGTCCTACCTGGTTGCTCACAAAACGCCTGGCGAGTTGGCCTCTCCTCGCATCACTCCTCTTCTGGTGTGAATAATATCTCAAATGATTCTCCAGCTTCTAGTATATATATATATTCTCAATCAAAACCATCTATAGCATAGACATTCCACATGGCATGTCTGGATGGCAAATATTTTCCAAATTGCGTGCAAAATGACTTTGGACGTACGTAAAATAACTGGCCACCACATGGACTGTATTCTTTCTGTTCGTGTCTATGCATTAGACTAGGCTTTACTATTATTTTGGAATTTTTATATAAAAGACTAAGCAAATCTGGGTTCACGATCATTTCAATCAGGAGGATAATCACAAGATTTTAGACAGGTCCACAATTCTTAGAATCAGAAGGTTGTAAGCATAATCCGGATGAAAGCACATGGGAAACCTGTTAGAGAATACAATAAAGAAAATGTTTAACTAGCCATGATTGTATTTAACAATTATTTTTATGTTTATGGTATTTGTTTAAGAAGAAAATGTTGAACTCACCATGATTGTATTTAACAATTATTTTATGTTTATGATATGTGTTTAAGAGGGTTGCCATATATATATATATATATGGGATTGTATTTAACAATTATTTTAGGTTTATGATATGTGTTTAAGAGGGTTGCCATATATATGTGTGTGGGGGGCGTATTTTGCAGTAGAATACTTAGTGTAAAAGGTTGATTTAGTGTAAAAGGTTGATTATATAATTTTTGTAGATTGTATTTTCGTATGTTTATCATATTATAATATCATTTATTTTAGTTTTAAAAATTAAGAATACTTTAAATTTCAAAACCATTATGTTTAGATATTTTTGAATGAATTTACATTCTAAAATATTTATTTTAGTTTAAAAATTTGACAATAAGTTAATTTTGAAATCCATTATGTTTAGGTATTTTGACTTAATTTATATTCTAAAACAATAAAGGTTAATAGATTCTATGTAAAGAGGTAAGATGTATATAGGGAATCATTAAATTATATTTTATATATTAATTTTGAAATTTAATGCATTGAAAGTAGAGGTGGTTTGGTGTTTTAGAATGTAGTAAGGAGAAGATGTTGTCAAATATTATTATGATAAAAAAAAACCATAAAAAAAAAAATACATATATATATATAAACTACCATAAATCCATATGAGGTAAAATAAAATCTATTATTATTTTAAAATCATTTAATATTATTTTTACTCTATATAAATTGTTACTCTAAAAACATTCAATACTATTTTTTTATATATAAAATGGTTTTAAGTATAATGAATGTTAACACAGATTATATTTCTTACTTTCACAATGATATTAATATTAAAGAAAATTTCATATATCTTTATTCTTTTCTATTTATATATAAAAAAATTACATAAATAATTTATATACTATTTAAAATATCGTCATCATTATTATCATTATTATTATTATCTTTGCATGTGATATCATCCTTATGACTCACACCAATGAAGTTTTGTAAAGATAGTTGCATATGACTCACACCAATGAAATTTTGTAAAGATAATTGTATATGACTCACACCAATAAAGTTTTGTAAAGATAGTTGCATATGACTCACACCAATAAAGCTTTGTAAAGCTAGTCTCAAATTCTAATTAGCTTATATGATTTCCATGGATTAAAATTTAATATAAAACATTTGAAGTTATGAATTTTAAGTTTTAAAAAAATAAATTACATTCATTTTTATCTTTATTATAAAAGAAAAACAATGACATTACTACATTTAAAAAAAAAAATTGCATTCATTTTTATTAAAAGGGGAAAAAAATAGTATTATTACATTTTATGCTTATTTATAGACATGTTTATCAAATTGTCAAATCTAAATGAACAACAATTATGTTTCTTTATACTTTTTGGAAAGATATTGCTCTCATCTTCCAGATGTATGGTCTAAAATCAACTTCTCCACATAGTTATATCTTCCAAATCACTATATGGATGTAAGGTTTGATGCAGTAGACTTGAACTAATAGAATGGTATTATGTTAAGAGGGTTGTAAATTCCATTCCCTCTAAACTCATTAGATCTAAGATATTAATCTGTCATGATATTAGTGTTTCTAAGTTTAATGTTTACCTTTTGATCACTAATACATTATTTCATATTATTATCTTTCCATCAACATCATTCCTTAGTGCTCACCTAAACATTGGTTCAATTTGAATGTCATTATCAAAAAAATTAAAATTGCATGATATTTACAATAAAACCAATTTCTTTGTTGTGTTAATGTAAAATACATTCTACACTATAGTGAGAGGGGAAGTTGAATCTACATCTCACTTCAAGTTACTTAGTTGTATATTTTTATTCATTTGTGTATAATTGTGTTGTTCCTTAACCATTGAACAATGAAATGTAACCACGTATATAGAGAATATAATTGAAAATTAACAAGAACGAGAGACAATAAGATAGAAACTACAAAGACACCCTTGAATATTAATAATGAAACTAAGAGGGTAGTGTTAACTTGCCTCTTAAGGTGGGGTGACCTTCCACTCAACAGAGCTCCAAATGCATGACACAAGAGAAGACATTTTATTCACTCTTATATCCATACATATATTTTACATAGAAAAACCCTAATTACTTGTGGTCCCATCATAAATGGGTACCAACTACCTAATGGGCCTTATAAAGTTGACCATATCTACATTGAAAATCTAACTACTACTATCCATTGGAATTATCAAAGAGTATGTTTTCATACAATAACTAATTATCTACTATGTTGCCCAAAGTAGGGAGGTTTGGGTAGGACCCTAACATGCCCTTCCATTTAAAAAACAACATTGTCCTCGAGGATGGTGATGAGGAAATTGATGAAAAATCGAGGTTGGTTCTCATGTGGCATATTTAGGTGGCATGTCTTTCCACTAGATCAATACTTCATGGATCATGCACTAACGTAATTGTTGCTCTTTGGTATCTAAAATTGTTGTCAAATGAATCCAAATTAATACTTTTTTTTCAATTTCTTGTAGGCTAGTTTGCACCTTTCACTTTTATCCTACTACCTTTTTTAAATAGGTCACATGAAAGATTGGATAATATTAGAGTGGAATTGAAGAGATAGTTTGTAAGCCACTTGTCCGATATGCTGAAGAATTTCATATGGTTCATAGAACTTGGGTGCTAATTTTTTGGGTGTTTTTTCTTTCAATGATGATTGTTTATATGGTTGAAGTATGGGAAACACCATATCCTCGACTAAAAAGGAATATTCTTAGAGATGTTGATCTGCTTGTTGTTCATTAAGTATTGGGCCATTACAAAATTGTCCTTTAATATGTGGAGAATGACTTCTCTAGTATGGAGTGTATGATCCACTACTTGAACGTTTAAAGTGCCCGATCAATATGACGTGATTAACAAAGGTTTTTTTCCATAACCTACATCAAATGTGGTCATTTTTGTAGCTCTATGATATGTGGTATTGTACCGCCATTATGCAAGTGGAATCCATTGTACCCATTGGTATAAAGCTTCATAAGAGAAGCATCATAAATAGGTTTCAAGGAACTTATTGACTATTTCAGTTTGACAATGTGTTTAGGGGTGATATATTGTGCTCATATTTAGCTAGATACTTTATATTTTAAATAGTTCCTGCCAAAATTTCTAGTAAAAGTAGTGTCTTGATCTAATACAATGGAAGTAGGCATGCCATGTAGCTCGAAAATTTGATCAAGAAGGACTTGGGAAACAAAGGCGGTAAATGGGTGGGTGAGGTAACAAAAATGAGAATAATTGGATAGATGGTCAACTACCACCAAGATCTTAGATTTGTTGCCTACTATTGGAATTCCCACAATAAAATCCATATTTATGTCTCTCGACATGTGTGTATGGATTATAATTGGTTGCAATAGGCTTGGTGTCTTTACTATATCCCCTTTTTGTTTGGCATGTATCACAAATGTCCAAAAAATCCTTAATGTCATTGAGCATGCCCTCCCAAAAGAATGAGCGCTTAGTACGTTCATATGTTTTATGAAATCTAGATTGACCAACTATAGGTGATGAATTCGATTCCTCTAAGATTCTTTGTTTTAAGGATGAATTGTTTACTAGAACAATGTGTCATTTATATCGCAGTGTATCGAGATTCCATGTATATCGCTTAGGCAGGGTGGGATCATGCTAAAGTCTTTAGATGAGTTGACGGGTATTTTTATTTGTCACCCATTCAATATGGGCATCATACAACTACCATAAAACTTATGAATATAAGGAAAACAAGGATCCATTGTCCTAAAATTGCCAATATAAGGAATCATTAACCACATTTTATTTACTTTTATTATAGATAATCTCATAGTCATACCCTTGTAGCTTGCTAGGAAACTCATGTTCCTTTAGTGAGGACAATGTTTTTTCAAAAAGGTACTTTCTATTGTGACGATCAATATTATATGGAAACATCTCTCAAGATAGTATGGGCACAGGGTATCTAGAACATGTAGGATGGCCATCATTTCTTTCTCATATGTAAGTTGTGGTCACATAATTGTTTATTTGTGAGTTATAAGGGGTTCCCTTCTCACATATTTATTGTTCCAAGACCTCGGCCAGAGGCATCAAATTCCAAGAAAAGTGTCTTAGTAAAACATTATACTAGTAAGACTGGATTCTTGCACATGACATATTTTAAAGTTGAGAAGGCTTGTTGCGCAAAATCATTCCAAACAAAGGCATTCTTCTTTAGAAGAAAGGTTAAGGGAGATGTAATTTTTCCATAAATTTTCCCAAATTTCATTTACTATATTGTAACCTAGCCTAAGAATCCTCTCAATATCTTCAAGGTTTTAGAATGTGGAAAATATTTCATAGATGCAACTTTATTTGCATCAACTCGTACTCCCTCGTGGATAACAATGTGACACAAATATTGAACCTATGAAACCCAAAAATAAAATTTGGATCATTTTACAAATAATTGGTTGTTCTATAGGAGTTGCAAAGTATTATGAATGTTCTTGATGTGTGATTCACATGTCTTGTTATAGATCAAAATATTGTCAAAGAATACTAGCACAAAATTGCAAAGGAAGGGCCCAAATATCCAATTCATGAGGCTCTGGAAGGTTGATGGAGCATTGCAAAGATCAAAAGGTATCACTAAAAACTCGTAACGAACTTCATGTGTATGAAAATTTGTCTTATGAATGTCTTCTTCTTTCATCCTAATTTGTTGGTAACGTGAGAGAAGGTATAAATTTGTGAAAAAATGGGCTCCATTGATTTCATCCAAGAGTTTATCAATAAATGGAATAAGAAATTTCTCCTTCATTTTCAACTTATTGAGAGATTGAAAATCAGGACACATGCACCAAGTACCTTCCTTCTTTAATACCATAACCACGAGTGATGAATACAGGCGAGTGGTGGGATGAATGACTCCCACCTCCAACAATTCCTGAATGATTTTTTCAATTTAATTTTTTTGTGCAAAAGGGTGCCTATAAGGAATTGCATTAGGAAGATGACTTCCTAGAATGAGGGTAATACCATGGTTATTTTCCCCACACGAAGGTGGTAAAGAACATGGTAATTCAAAGATGTGTTGGTTCTTAGAGAAAACCAATTACAAATTTGGGTGATTTTTTGGTGGTGTGGTGTCGATGACTCATATGGAATTGAATTGTGCAAGAATAATTGTGTGGAATTTATTCAAAAAAATCTCCATATGATGAGAAGTTATAATTTCATTGGAACTAGAGGTAATCCCCATGATGGTATGTTTCTTCTCTTCCTATGTGAATCACATGTACAATTCCTTGAAATCCATGGTGACTAGTCCCAAATTATGTATCCATTCTTCCCCAAGAACTATGTCACAACCACCCAATTCAGTGGAAAACATGTGTGTTTTGAGATCATACTCTCCCATTTGTAGCCTCATATTTTCACATTTCCCCCACATTTCATCGTACCACCATTAACAATCATAATTTTAAAATTAGAGATGGGGAATACATACCAATGGGTGTCTTGTGCCATTCTCATATGGATAAAAAAAAAATGATACAACTATCAATCAACACAATCATT
>ML780780.1:148425-165788 GCA_009831015.1 Picea engelmannii | reverse complement strand
GGTGTTTAAGAACAATTTTGGGCTATGTCTCCATTGAACCTTCATCTTGGAAACTCTGGAAAAAATTGATCACCCTAACTGCATTTCTCAATTGATATGAGGCATTTCTGGTATGGTTGCAATATATTATTGTCTTTGCATCTGATTGGGAATGCTATCGCTCATCATATTCTTACTTACAATGAATTATGAAGCATATGGTATCCATAATTAGATTCTTTCACATGTGAGTAACTATTGGATATTCTAATATTTTTGTTTTGTTCTTATGCAGTTATGCAAAGTCAAAAAGATGCAGAGAATTAGAAACTAAATCAACATACATGATATATCTATTGAAAGAATGAACGCATCCATTTATTACAACTTAAAAAATTATGAAAGTCAAGGTCAGGTCCTGCTTCAATTGCAGCTAATGCTTTGTCATGCTAGTTATGTTGAATAATCCATGTTATTTTTCATCTACATTCCGAGGCTTCACAATGATTATATCTTTAGGAGAAACAATATAGTATATCGTTTCATCTCAAACAATCCACTTCGTTTCTACACTACCACTCCTTGAGAAAGGAGCATGTGTAAGCCCATAATCCATGGCCTTATAATGCTCAAAATGATAGATAGAGTGTTCAGTATTGCTAGATCTTCAATTTTCAAAGTCACAATGTGTACGCGGTTTGTGACATCTTGCCTGCCATGATGGCGTGCCTTTACCAACTTCCTTTTCTCCATCCTCCCTGTTATGTATGAATAAGAAGAGCATCTCGATAGGGTACAAGTCCAGAAATAAAATAATCAATCTAAAATGCAACCACATTATCCACTTGTTTTGCACTGGTAGAGGATGAATACATCCTATCTGTTGTATTTGTTCCTTGAGAGGATTTGTGTCAGATAGCTATAGTTTTTACAGAGGTTGCTGAACCAATGACCAAAAACATAAGTGAATGGATACCCATATACAGGGATGTTACACGTAGCAAATCTACAAATGATTTTATCGAAAGGCAAAGATAGATACAAAATTTCAAAAACCTATTATTTAGTCTCGTACTGTGGTTGTATTTGTTCCCATATTTAGATCCAATATTTGTTCCCAAAAATAAGATTAATTGAAAATCTAAGTTCAAGTGTGGCTGCTTTCAATGCCAATGGAAAATTTGGAGCTTAATCAATTATAATCTTGAAATAATTGAAATAGTCCAACCACAAACTAATATAATGTATTAGTCTTTTGCAAGCATACTTGCACTAAACCAGTGAGTTTTTCTATCGAAATGAGTGGTAAAACACAATTCAACAAGGAAAACATCTAGAATGGAATTAAATATGCATTTCTCAAGTATTCAAAAGCATCCAAGGAAAGGTAATGGGTAAAACTATTGAGCCTAAGGAAATGTGGTGATAAGGATGTTCAAATGGGTTATGCGCATGAAAATTATACATTAAAACTAAATTCATACCCTTTCTACAATAGAATTGGATACACATTATTTTGGTTGTGCTCAAAATCTATTATAATGAAGATTTATTGGTTGTGCTCAAAATCTATTATAATGAAGATTTATAGTAGCCAACTCACAAAGTGAACGGAAGTTCACATACTCAATTATGGAAAAAATAGTTGGACTTCAACGTATTTACCATCAACACGATTTCCACTCCATTTTAAGGAATACTCAAGTCAAACAACTTTATTCTTGAGGAATTTCATTGTTACTGACCAGTATGGAAGAAGATGCTCAAACATTTTATGTTTATTTCTTTTCTAGAAGGACATCCCTAAGATGTCTTGAGGACCACCATTGAACATATTTGCTAAGCTATGAATTCCACTAGAGTATAGATTGTTTTCTTTCATTTTTTTAAATATGCTAAGAGATGGAAATATATATTGATTCCAATCTAGGCATCCCCTTTCATTTAAAACGAAAGATTCATGAAGGAGAATCAAATATTGACTAGGAGACAAGTTCTTATAATTGTCGAAAGTCATGAATTAGAGACAATGCCGAGAGATGTTGTAATATAAATTATGAATTAGAGAGGTAAAGAAAGTATTTTTTCACAAATAAATCTCTACCGATACGTTTAACCAAAAAATAATCTTGACTCTCCAAGGAGTTAGGTTGACCCATATTTTAATTAAAGAACAAATCAAGAAACAATTATATATATATATAACAGATTTATAAATTTATCTTTTGAATGTTGCAAAACAAACAACCAATGGAGTGAGTGATTTCCACCCAATCATAGTAAGACCACTATGCCACTATGAAAAGTGGACACCACCCCCTAGCTAGGCTATGATACTACTAGGACTAAGTAGGGAAAGAAAAATATGAATTTCAGACTAAACATGTCCAAAACAAGTGATTTTAACTACTAAGTGATGCAGGAGCATCTCAAGCGAGCCAGCGCGGAGACAACGGACAGCTGGAAAAATGCCCAACACAAATTTTGAAAATGTCTTAAAATATTAATGAAGCCATCAAGTGAAAGCACACTTGTAAAATGTAAATGGACCTTGAGCAATTCGCTCTCGTCCTTAGTAGGTAGAAGTCATTTATAGTAGTTAATGAAGGTAGATAGAATTGAATGTTAGATTAGACAGTTTTTAGAGTGCAAGAGGGAAACAAGATATAGACACCGTCATTGTGTATTGTAACATTAGATTGAAGAGCATACAGAGCTGAGAAGGGAGAACTAAAATTTGAAGACACCCATGTACAGAGATTTGAATTAATAGAGAAAGCTTTGATTCAAATTCATGGGGTCGTGTTTGTTCTCTGTGTATGTATATTGAATGTTATGCTCATGGTTATTTTACTCTTTCTACTGTACATTTGTTTTTATGCTATGTATGAATGATTTCTTGTTGAATGTCTGAAATCTGAGAGAGAGAGAGTAAAATAAATAAGTTTCAATTGTTTCTCTATCTGAGCAAGAGTTCCTGCAAGGAGTACAGTTGAATTGTCTGCAAGGAGTGCATTGACAAAGAGTTCAGAGGTTTGTCTCTGAAAACTCAGACTAGATAGCTTTGTTCTCATTCACTCAGAAGTGAAGTTAGGCACAGGAGCCGTGCAGGGAGTGCGCAGGCCGAGTGAAGTCTCTGAGTTGTGGACCTGAGCAAAGTATTGAGAGACTGTTGTTGCAGGTGTGCCCAGAGTTGAAGGAGTTTGACACTTGGAAAGTGTTTGAAGGTTGCCGCAAGGAGTGCGTGCAAGAGTTTTCTGAAAGGCTCAGAGTTGCAGAAAGCTTAGAAGGATTTGGACCTTCAAAGGAGTCGAAAGAAGGCAAGAGGCCAAGTACCTTGAAAGTTTGAAGGAAGGCGTAGCGATGAGGGATCCGTAGGAGGACAAGTTCCGCGGAGAGAGACACCTTGTTTAGTTTGTGAAGAGGTTCTCAGAGGAAGAACGGATGGTCAAAATTCTCTGTGGAGAATTCGTGAAGTCCCGTGAACTGTCAGATCTCATGAAGAAGAAGGGGAGTTACCGTGAGTATTCCTAAAGGTGAAAGCTTAGGAGAGGTAGAGCCATCGATCCAAGTCAGCCAGGAGCCATTGGATCTCTCGTGAAATCACTTATCGAGATTTCGTGAGTGGACGGGTCGAAGACTTGGTATCAAAGTTCACAAAATCGTGAAACGCGAAGTCACGAAGAGTTAAAAGGACGATGTGGGGCAATAGACTTCAACGAGGTGGACAAGTGGCACACTGTTGGTGTAGAAGTCAATTTAGTTGAAGCCCCGAAGCGACGAAAAGCCTAGTTGTGGGGCCAGCACTGGGAAACGTGTCAGAAGTTGCTATTTCAGGATTTCGGGAAACAAAACATCGGGATTTCGGGGTTCGTGAAGCAGAATTGTATGTCATAGCAACTCGTAAACTCACGAAAGCCGAAAATCCAGAGTTGATATTGGAGTTTCATAGTTTTGGGATTTGGGGGTCTGAGTGACCAGGCGCTCGACCACAGGATTCACGATAGTGCAAACTCCGATCTCCTGAAGCATAAGGGATAATTTCTTTAACTAAAATTGTGGGTGAAGATTTCCCAAAAGGGAAATAGAAGAGCCATTGCCGAAATCTCTTCGGTCCAGTGAAAGGGAAAAGATCTTGTGTACGTAACCTTTTGACCCGCTAGTAGAGGAGGGTTGCATCATTTTTGGTATCAGAGCACAGAAAGGGTTCTTTTCTTTCTATAGCAGGGAAAAGGGAAATTCACCATGCCTCCAAGGAGAAGGGACAGGCAAACACACGATCAGTCAGAGGAGAGGGAAATGCCGAGAAGAAGAGGTAGGCAGATGACTGATCCAGCCATGGAAAAAGAAATGCATGATTTACACGCTAGACTTGAAGACATGGAGACAAAACAGAGGCATACAGTCAGCACTGGGGATCTTAGTGATTCTGAAAATGAAATTGAGGTTGAACATGAAGAAGAAGTTTCCGCCGAAGACGCAGCAAACGAACGTTTGATTAAGGCTATTGCAAGAATGGGTGCAAGAGAGAAAATGGACATTCCAGTTTATGAGAGAAATCTGGATGCAGAGGAACTTTTAAACTGCATTAGAGATCTGGACACATACTTTGACTATGAAGATGTCGAAGAGGAAAATAAGGTCAAACATGTTGTCACAAGATTGAAGGGACACACAACATTGTGATGGGATGAACTACAAGATGATAGATGCTGCAAAGGCAAGCCGCAAATCAAAAGTTGGGATAGAATGATCACAAAGATGAAGGCAAAATTCATCCCCAAGGATTATCAAATTACTCTGTTCAGGAGAATGTAGAACCTGAGACAGAAGCTGATGACAGTGAAAGAATACATTGAAGAATTCTACAAGCTAAACATTAGGGCAGGTCATTGGGAAAGCGATGATGAAAAAGTTTCCAGATACATGAATGGCCTAAGATACAACATTCAGGATGATATGAGCATGGTAACCATCTGAACGGTGGAAGATGCTTATCAGATGGCTCTAAAAGCGAATGAGAAGCTGAGCCAAAAGCAGGTCAAAGAGGCTGAGGTAGAAGTTAGCCCAAAGGCAAATCAATTGCCTAGAATAAATATCAGAAGCCCAAGGAGGACTGGAAAAAACCTCAGACTCGAACTGAGAGAGGTGGAAGCTCACAGTGAGGGAAATATACTGAACAGAGAGGGAAACATACCAAGCAGAGAGGAGATTATGCTGATAATAATACTTTTCCTTGTACTAGAGGTAGAGGAAGAGGAAGAGGTGGAGTAATAGCATGCTTCACATGTGGAAAGAATGGGCACAAGTCTTATGAGTGTCCAGATAAAAAGAAAGAAGGAGGAGAGACTCACATCGCCGAAGCACAGAGGCGAGATGTTGAGGCAGAAGATGTTGAAGGCGGAAGATCGTTGATGATGCGAAAAGCTATTTTGACACCAGAGAAGGAGGTGGAGAGTTCAATCCAAAGAAACAGACTTTTCCGGACTGCTTGCAAAACCAATGACAGTGTATGCAAGGTCATTGTGGATAGTGGTAGCACAGATAATCTCGTTTCTACAGAGATGGTAGAAAAGTTGGAGCTGGAGACGATTGATCATTTAAGCCCATACAAAGTTTCGTGGCTACAAAAAGGACATCAGGTAACTGCCACTATCCAATGTTTAGTTAAATTTAAGATAGGAGGATACAATGATAGGATACTCTGTGATGTCATTCCCATGGATATTTGTCATCTATTGCTGGTTAGACCATGGCAATATGACAAGAATGTGATTCATGATGGGAGAATGAACACATACACCCTAGAAAAGAATGGGAGAACTCGCACATTACTTCCAATTAAGGATAAGGAGGTGAAACCGAAAGTAAGTAACACCATACTTCTCATGAGTGGGAAGGAACTTCTTACATAGGTCAAGAAGAAGGAGGGTATGTGGTTCATTGTGTTCAGGAAGCCTAGGATTGTTTTGACCAGCACAAGAGTGGATGGTTTACCAGAAGAGGTTCAGGAACTGTTGGAAGAGTTCATTGACATAGTAGTGGATGAACTACCTCGTTCATTGCCACCGATCAGAAGTGTGAGTTATCATATTGATCTCATACAAGGAGCTAGTTTGCCAAACAAAGCCGCGTACAGATTGACGCCACAAGAGAATGAAGAGGTCAAAAGACAAGTCCAGGAGTTGTTGGAAAAAGGTTTGGTCAGGGAAAGCTTGAGTCCATGTGTTGTTCCGACAGTACTCAGTCCGAAGAAAGACAGAGGCTGGAGGATGTGTACTGACTCGAGGGCGATTAACAAGATAACCATCAGGTACAGATTCCCATTGCCAAGGATGGATGATCTAATGGATTTCTTGAATGGAGCAAAATTCTTTTCAAAGATTGATTTGAAAAGCGGTTATCATCAAATCCGCATGAGAGAAGGTGATGTGTGGAAGATAGCCTTCAAGACAAATGAAGGGTTGTATGAATGGCTTGTTATGCCATTTGGCTTAAAAAATGCACCGAGTACCTTCATGAGGTTGATGAACGAATTCCTGAGGGAGTTTATCAGAAAGTTTGTTATCGTATATATGGATGACATACTGGTTTTCAGTAAAATAGTGGTAGAGCATCTGAAACATTTGGCTACAGTGATGTAGAGGTTACAACAAGAGAAGTTGTTGATAAACATGAAGAAATCCTCATTCATGAAGATAGAGCTCATTTACTTGAGATTTGTTATTTCTGTAGATGAGTTGATAATGGATCCAAATAAGGTGGAGGTAATCAAGAATTGGCCATCACCAAAGAATACCTTTGAGGTGAGAATTTTTCACGGATTGGCTAGTTTCTACCGAAAATTCATTAGGAATTTCAGTGGAATTAGTGCATCGATGACGGATACAGTGAAGAAAAGACACAAGTCTTTTCACTGGATAGAAGAGACTGAGAAGAGTTTTAATCTGTTGAGGAGGAAGATCACGGAACAACCAATTTTAGTGTTGTCGGATTTCCAAAAGACATTTCAAGTGAAATGCAATGCAAGTGGATTTTCAATAGGGGCAGTCTTGAGTCAAGAGGACATGCCGATAGCATAATTCAGCGAGAAGCTGAATGAAGTGAAAGTGAAATACTCCACTTATGATAAGGAGTTTTATGCTATTATATAGGCATTAAAGAAATGGAGGCATTACTTGATCCCGAAAGAGTTTGTCTTGTATAGTGACAATCATGCATTGCAATTTTTGACTCAATAGGAAAAGTTGAATTAGAGATATGTTAAATGGGTTGAATACATGCAAAATTTTACTTTTGTGATTAAACACATTTCTGGTACTGCTAACAAAGTTGTTGATGCTTTGAGCAGGAAGTGTTTTCTATTGCAGGAGTTCAAAGTCAAAACATTGGGTTTTGATGATCTCAGGGACATGTATAGGGATGATCCAGATTTTAAGGAGGCGTATGAAGCAGTTGAGAATCCAATTCTCAGGGATAAAAGCCAATGGACAGAATACATCATCCAGGAAGGATTATCATTTAAAGGTAATCAAATGTGTATTCTGAAATGATCCATGAGGGAGAATTTGTTGAAGGAGAAACACAGTGGAGGATTAGTAGGACACGTTGGTCATGACAAGACGTTTACAAAGTTCAATGAGTCATATTTTTGGACGGGAATGCAAGCAGACATCAAGAGATTCATGGACAAATGCAGAATTTGCCAACATTCGAAGGGAAGGAAACAAAATGCAGGATTTTATCAACCATTGCCCATACCTGAGAGGCCATGGGATGCAATCAGAATGGATTTCATATTGGGGTTGCCAAGAACACAAATAGTCTTTGACTCAATCTTTGTGGTGGTGGATAGATTTTCCAATATGGCACACTTCATTCCATGTCAGAAGACCAGTGACGCAACTCACATTGCAAATATGTTTTTCAAAGAAGTTATTCGAATTCACGTCTTACTAAGAAGCATAGTTTCGGATTGAGACACAAAGTTCGTAGGACACTTTTGGAGGACCTTATGGAAGAAGATGGGGACTAACTTGTCGTTTATTTCATCTTATCATCCTCAGACGGATGGACAGATAGAAGTGGTAAACAAAAGTCTAGGAGACTTCCTAAGAAGCCTGGTGACATAACACCATAGCCAGTGGGACAACATATTACCACAGGTGGAATTTGTTTATAACGACTCAGTTAACAGAAGCACAGGACAGATTCCATTTCAGATTGTCTATGGCATGCAGCTGAGAGGAGTTTTTGAGTTGAGAGATTCAGAACAGATTTCAACTAGGAGCGTTAGTGTAGAATAATTCGCAAAGGCGATGAAGAAACTTCACAGCCAAGTCAAGGAGTGTTTACAGAATTTGAGCCAGGAATATAAGCGCAGAGAAGATTAGCACATGAGACAACTTCAATTTGAGGTTGGTGATTTGATCATGGCACATTTGAGAAAGGAAAGGTTCCCAAGAGGAGCATATAATAAGCTGAATATAAAGAAAATTAGACCATGTAAGTTCTTAAGGAAATTTGGGGCGAATGCTTACGAGATTGAATCACCCGATGGGATCGGAATTTCTTCGATATTCAATATCTCAGATTTGTACCCATATAAAGCTAAGGAAGCAGGGACAGGAAATGAGCAGCCAATAATCCAGTGGACAAAGAAAATGCCAGTTGCAGAAAAGCTGCAGATGGAGTACATACTGGACAAAAGAGTGAGCAAGTAGACCAGGCGGAAGAAATACTTTGAATATTTGGTCAAGTGGAAGGGCCATCCAGTTGAATATGCCAGTTGGGAGAGAGAGGAGGAGATCCAAAAGCATGGACATACAGTGCATGAGCTCATGGACAGGAGCGCATGAAAATTTTCAAGCAAGGGAGTATGATGCAGGAGCATCTCAAGCGAGCCAATGCGGAGACAAGAGAAAACTGGAAAAGCGCCCAACACAAATTTTGAAAATATCTTAAAATATTAATGAAGACATCAAGTGAAGGCACACTTGTAAAATGTAAATGGACCTTGAGCTATTCGCTCTCTTCCTTAGTAGGTAGAAGGCATTTATAGTAGTTAATGAAGGTATATAGAATTGAATGTTAGATTAGACAGTTTTTAGAGCGCAAGAGGGAAATAGGATATAGACACCCTCATTGTGTATTGTAACATTAGAGTGAAGAGCATACAGAGCTGAGAAGGGAGAACTGAAATTTGAAGACACCCATGTACAGAGATTTGAATTAATAGAGAAAGATTTGATTCAAATTCATGGCATCGTGTTTATTCTCTCTGTATGTATATTGAATGTTATGATCATGGTTATTTTACTCTTTATTTTGTACATTTTCTTTTATGCTATGTATGAATGATTTCTAGTTGAATGTCTGAAATCTGAGAGAGAGAGAGTAAAAGAAATGAGTTTTAATTGTTTCTCTATCTGAGCAAGAGTTCATGCAAGGAGTGCAGTTGAATTGTCTGCAAGGAGTGCGTTGACAAAGAGTTCATAGGTTTGTCTCTGAAAACTCAGACTAGATAGCTTTGTTCTCATTCAATCAGAAGTGCAGTTAGGCACAGGAGCCGTGCAGGGAGTGCGCAGGCCGAGTGAAGTCTCAGAGTTGTGGACCTGAGCACAGTATTGAGAGACTGTTGTTGCAGGTGTGCGTAGAGTTGAAGGAGTTCGACACTTGGAAAGTGTTTGAAGGTTGCCACAAAGAGTGCGTGCAAGATTTTTTTGAAAGGCTCAGAGTTGGAGAAATCTCAGAAGGATTTGGACCTTCGAAGGAGTCGAAGGAAGGAAAGAGGCCAAGTACCTTGAAAGTTTGAAGGAAGGCGTAGTGACAAGGGATCCATAAGAGGACAAGTTCCACGGAGAGAGACACCTTGTTTAGTTTGTGCAGAGGTTCTTAGAGGAAGAACGGATGGTCGGAATTCTCTGTGGAGAATTCGCGAAGTCTCGTGAGCCGTCAGATCTCACAAAGAAGCAGGGGAGTTACCACGAGTATTCCTAAAGGTGCAAGCTCAGGAGAGGCAGATCCATCAATCCAATTCTGCCAGGAGCCGTTGGATCATTCGTGAAATCGCCTATCGAGATTTCGTGAGTGGAAGGGTTGAAGACTTGGTATCAAAGTTCACAAAATAGCGAAACGCGAAGTCGCGAAGAGTTAAAAGGATGGTGTGGGGCCATAGAAGTCAGCGAGGTGGACAGGTGGCACATTGTTGGTGTAGAAGTCAATTGAGTTGAAGTCCCAAAGCGACGAAAAGCCTAGTTGTGGGGCCAACACCGGGAAACGTGTCAGAAGTTTCTATTTTAGGATTTCGGGGTTCGTGAAGTATAATTGTATGTCATCGCAACTCGCAAACTCGCGAAAGCCGAAAAGACGGAGTTGATATCGGAGTTTCGAAGTTTTGGGATTCGGGGGTCTGAGTGACGAAGCGCTCGACCACAGGATTCGCGATAGTGCGAAGTCCGATCTCCCGAAGCATAATGGAGAATTTCTGGAAATACAATTATGGGTGGAGATTTCCCGAAAGGGAAATAGAAGAACCATTGTTGAAAGCTCTTCGGGCTAGTGAAAGGGAAAAGATCCTGTGTATGTAACCTCTCAACCCATGGGTAGAGGAGGGCTACATCACTAACTTTCTTGAGGACATACCAACTCTTGGCCACCCACCTTACCTACCCCACATAACATACATAATATTTCCTTTTCTTCTACACATTACCTAAAAAAATTATCCCTCCAATATTCTTCAACATCTGCATAGAAAGGTGTAGGATGATATCTCAAGATTCTACAGAATCCCCTTGGTTTCTTGGCCCTTTTTCTAGGTCTAAAAGCTTCATTTGATGGTTTTTTTTTCTATCATGGACTTAGCACTCGTTTTATAATGTATAACCCTATAAAACTATATTTATTCCTCTTTCCAACAACCTCTTCCTCCCCATTCTAATTTTCAATGCGTTCATGATAGCAAGAGAATTAAAATTCAATTTATTTCCTAGAACAAAGCTTGTAGGGGAGACAACTTACTAGTTTTTAGGAAATGATGGCTTAGATTGAGGAATTTGTTTCCTCCACTCATCTTAACCTAGTTTAAGTTTGCAGCTTAGACTTTGAAATGAGGGAAGGTTCAATTTAACATAAGGTAGATTTTTTTAGGCATGAATCCCCTTAAACATCGTTACATTTCTCCTCTTGTGGCATCATAGCATGTTTAGATGATCATGATCATTTGGTCTTGACCTTATTCTTTATTAACTACAAAAATTAAAATTATTACAATATTCACATGGTGTTAATACAGCAAAAAGTAAAATATTCATCCAAAGTATTTATCAATTTAATTACAAATATTTCAAGTATTAAAAGAATTGGCATATTACATCCCCTCCCCCTTGGAATAACACCATCCTTAGTGTTCCATTATTGAAGAAGTCTCTATGATGAAAATAGGGATGGAAATTTATCCTTCATGGCATCCTCTATCTCCCAAATGGACTAATTTGGAAAAAAGTTCCTCCATTTCACTTTTTCCTCAGTGATGGATCAATTTTGGAGCACTGTGACTTTCCTTTCTAGTATGGACATTCTAGGTGGAACTCTCCCTCTCGTTCTACCTAGATAAAAATCCAATCAATAACATGGTTAAAATCATGTACATATTTTTTAAGCACATATATATGAAAATCATTATTATTTTAATATTTGCAAGAAAATCAAGTTTATAAGCTATTGGTCCTATCCTTTCCAAAATTTCAAATGGTCCACAATATCTAGTTTCAAGTTTGGCATAGGTTTGAAGACTTACGTAACTCTTTTGTAGTTTCACTTTAAGATACACATGCTCTCTGACTTTGAGTTCTTCATGTGTTCTATTTTTTTCTATGCAAATTTTCTGTCTATCTTAGGTTGTCTTGAAGTTTTGTTTGATATTGATGACTTCTTGTTCTAATTATTTCAACATTTCTGGTCAAAGTGTGATTCAATTTACTAGGTTTTTCCATATTACAGGTGTATTACACCTTCTTCCTTATAATTCCTCAAAAGGAATCATTTTTAAATATTATGGGTAACCATTATTATAGGAAAAATATACGAAATGTAGACCTACAATCCTCCAATTTATTTGGTTTATTCTTGACATACATGAGAAGCATGTCTTCTAGTATTTGATTTCTCCTTTTTGTCTTCTAATCCACCTATGGATGATAGGTAGTGCTAAAACTTAACAATCTACCCAAGCCTTATAACAATCCTTTCCATAATCTTGATGTAAACTTTGAATCTCTATCAGTTATAATCATGACAGGTATTCGTTGCAATATGGGAATTTCCTTAATGAAATTTTTTGCAACATTCATTTCTTTAAATGTGGACTTTATAGGGATAAAGTGATCATCCTTGTTCAATTTTCAACTACAACCATGATGCCATCATCTTGTCTTACCATGTTCGAAAAAATTGTGATAAATCCCATGGTGATTACTTCCCATTTCCATTGAGGAATGAATAAAGGTTGCAACAAACTTGTTGGATGTTTATGTTCCACTTTAACTAGTTGAAATTCTAAGAATCTTGCAATATAATCAACAATTTGTTTTTTCATTCCAGGCCAAAAGTATTGTTTCCTTAATACATTAATAATTTTCTAATAACCTAGATGTCTTAAGTAAGTTTTCTTGTGCATTTCATCCAAGACAAGTTTATTTGACTTTACTGAATCAAGAATTCAAAATATATCCTTAAATATCATTAATCATTCTTCAGTGATTTGATATCCATCATGTTTTTTTCTGGTGGTTCTTTCTATAATCCTTCCCTTATTTTTACTAAATACTCATCCTTACATAAAGATTCTTTTATTCTAAACTTCAAATCAAACTCACAATTACTGATAGATACTAAGTGTATAACTTTCATACTCTTGTTGAGTGAATCTATTACCATGTTCTCTTTTCCCTGTATGTGTCTAATTTTGAAATCATACTCACTGATAAATTCTAACCATGTATTTCCATGTCTAGCATTCAAGTGACATTGATTGAATAGATGTCTTAGTCCACTATGGTCCATCATGAATGAAAATTTTCTACCCATCAAGTAGTTATGTCACATACTTAATGCATATATTAGGGCTACAAGTTCGAGTTCATAGGTAACATAAGTATTTCATGTTATTTCAATTTCCTAGATTCATAAATTATCACATGATTATCTTTCATAATAACTCCACCCAGTCCTTCCTTACATGCATTTTTACACAATATGAAGTCTTTATTTGGATATGAAATATTTAGAACTTGTGCACTAGTTAGAAGATGCTTTGACTTTTAAAATTTGTCTTCACCTTTGGTAGACTATAAAAACTTTACTCCTTTCATTTGCAAAGAGGTTGTGGGGGATGGACAAATTTTGAAAATCCCTCTATGAATCTCCTTTAGTATCTGTCTAGACCCATAAATGACCTTACATATATCACAATATTTGTAGTGGCCAACTTATAATGGCCTCGATGTTTTCTAGATAAAGTTTAATTCCCTTGATCTGATATAATGTGTCCCAAATACTTGTAATGAACCTCTTGTTCCTCATGACATCAACCTCACATAACCAGTGCAATTTTTTTTTTTTTTTTTGTGTGTGTGTGCGTGTATACAAGGGTATTAAAGACATTATACTCTATGTCGCAACAGGATGACGAACAAGGCGCAAGCAACTCACGCAACAACAACATGACGACAAAACATAGAAGCACATCGATCGCCTGGAAGAAACATACGACATTCGACCGATGAAAATAAGAATGACTACCCGCCCGTCCTACCCTGCTATGGTTAGGACCTCCAGGACACATAAGCAACGCTCAAGCCCAGGTTCTTATCGATTTTTACCATTTAAGGTCTCAGGGCTGGTGACTGTTCTGAGGAACAAGGAGGCGTCTACAACTCGCCCAACACAAGCAGACCCAACTAAATATGTTAAGTCAACAATGAGCGTAAATGAGTAAAAATTCATCTCGTAAGGATTCATAAATCAAGAGCGGTAATGCATTATAATCTCATGCAGCTTAACTATATATCTTGTTTTTTTTTTTTTTTAGGGAAATCTTCTAGGGTATGTGAACAGAAGCTATAATTATATGTTCATTATGAGAACCCAAAAAAACTCCATCTTCTTAAGCAATGCCTGAACCATTATATGGAACTAATAAAATCATTCATAATATCCATAATGAGAAGTCACAGGTTGACATAGATATATAAGAGGTAGGAACATTAATGCCAGATATAAAGTGTTATCAAACTTTACATTGTAATAGTATTTTACTAACATCACCATTCTCTTTTGAAACTTCAATGATACCCTTAAGAGATAGTTGTTTAGTAGAATTCAATTCATATAATCCTCAATGTTCAAATCACATAACCTCTTATATATTCTTCACCTTTAAGTATGTATTAAAATAAGAAAGAATCGTCAAACATAAACACCCAAATTATTGTTAACCTAAATCCTAAGATTACTAACTCTCCACTCTTGGGAAAAAAACTTCATCAAGGCTGCTAACAAGGATTTACAATCTGATGGTAAGTCAATTCCAATTGTCACCAATTACAATATCATACTAGTGTAAATTTAACAAATTTAAATTTCAATTAAGTCGCCTATATTAATTTAATCGAACATTAAGAACTATCTAAATAAGGATTAACAAAATATATACACAATGGCAATTTCATTATAACCAAAAATGCAACACTATTAGCAACATTAGTTTACATTAGGAGATCTCTGTACTCCATACTAATTATGCATAATTAGCGACCCGAGCATGTCCTACAAATGCATGCTGAAAGGATGGTTGATTAAATCGCTGGCGTACACAATGTTGGGTTCCAACCTTTAGTTCATAGTGAATCACTCTTAAATTTTATATTCTTGTTTTTTTGAGTTAACATCTTAAGGAGTTTAGGCAACGAAGTATAGCTTCATTGTCCCACGCTAGGGTTAATAGTGTTGTTTAGAGAAGGAAAAATGCGTTGTAAGTAAAAGGAGAACCGCACTGAAACAACCGGACGCACAGGAGAATCAGGTTCTATCCCAAGAAACCAGACGCACAAGTGGGCAGGGTGTTTAATGGTTAAGGTACAGGAATAATTTCAGTGGAGAGGCACGCAGATAAACTAAAACATTAACCAAATAAATAAAATGATTTGCTTTGAGTTATATTGCCAAATGAAAATGATTAACACATGGACGCTATCCATCAAAAACAATTTGCTAAAGTATTAGCTAAAAAGGAAAACGATTATCACAAGACGTTGTCCATCAAAAACGAATTGCTAAGGTGGTTGCTAAAAATGCAAATGATTATGACAGGACGTTGTCCATCAAAAATGAATTGCTAAGGTGTTTGCTAAAAATGGAAACGATTATCACAGGACGTTGTCCATAAAAAATGAATTGCTAAGGTGTTTCTAAAAATGAAAACGATTATCACATGACGTTGTCCATCAAAAACGAATTGCTAAGGTGTTGCTAAAAATGAAAACGATTATCATAGGACACTGTCCATCAAAAACGAATTTCTAAGGTGTTTGCTAAAAATGAAAATGATTATCAATAAAAAAAAATTGATGAATTTTAAGAAAGGAATGGTTTTGGGTTATAACCAGAAAATCGTAACAGCAAGGGGAAAAGCCACAGTCAAGGAAGTCAACTCGGTCTGAGAGAGAAATAACCAAAGGTAACTTGCCCGGTACATTAGCCATTGAAAATCAATAAAGTTGCAGAGTACGGGAAAGGCATGGCATCCACCATTTCGTGATTCAACGCACAGTAGATTTTCCTATTAAATATTACAGATTTGAAGAATGAGATTCACAGGCTAGGAGTAAAAATAAATCAGCTTTTGAATTTTCTAGGGATGTGTATCAACGCTATCTTAAATTTCCAGAAAGCATCACTACAGATTTAAATTATCCCTTCATACATAAGACATAGTAAAAAAAACATGTTAAAAAAAACACAGAGCATGGTAAGAGCAACACGAGGGTCCAAGGAAGGTCATTGAAAAGACAACATAGGTTTTATTAGACCCAACGTGGAGAAAATCTAGCCATGTATAAAAATGCACAGTGGAAGGAAGGGCTACGCCCACAACAAAATTTTGAGGTTAGTAAAACACATCAAGGTGTGAGATTCCAACTGTCATGGACAACAACAGGGGTAGACGGATGAGTTCATCCTTTGCTTCACCATCCTTGCACAGAAAAGTAGGGTGCTAAGATCCATAGGTCTTTTAATGCTAAGGAGATGACCGTAGATCAAGCTTCTGGCTAACTGCTCAGGCGAGGACTGGTGAGCTAGGGACAAAGGATAACAACCTCAAGGTCCCAATCAAAACACAGTGTGGTCACGACATGCGAGAAGACGAGGGTCACAGAATCAATCAACCAACCATTTAGCCAGACTATAAAAATCCAGTCATGAAACTAGACAACAATTTACCTACCCAATACACATGCAGATCTAAAACATACATCCTACAACATTATATCAATCAACCGAGAAAGTGTACCATTGCCTGCTTGCCTGCTCTGAGTGACATTCGTGTGCTCTGTGCAACTCCCCCTCGCCGACCGTCGAGACTACACCGGTACCTCCCAGCCAATGCTAGGGGTACTCTTCTTCCCCCTTAGCCCCCCGAGACGCAAAGGGGCCACACACACTGACCAGAGGTTTCGTCTAGCTCCCATCTTGCCTCGCAAGGCTGAGCTACCACTCCTCTCCAAGCTGGGTATCCAAACTCCGCACAAGTAAATCAGTCAAGTCGTTATTTCTACAGCGTAACATTATGCAAACATAAGATTCTCTTTCTCCTTCTCCTTCCTTCATTATATAGAATTTCCCACCTCCTCTCTTTCCTAAAATCTCATTTAATTAAATTTTTTAAATAAATTCCTAAAAATTCTTCTCCGTACAAGTGTCCCTCATCCCCTACATTCCTCCATTAATTAGTTTCTTTAATTAATTAAATATCTGTATTTCCCTCACCCACCTAGAGCTACTCCTAGAATCACTCCTAGGTGTCCCTAGATTCCCTTGCAGATTTTAAAGGCTTTCCCTATTATGAAGTTGCTAATTCAGTTTAAAATTAGACAGCTCTTAAATGTGGATTCCTTACTAAGTTGACTTCCTTCTTTTTCCCTTAAGTTCCCCTTTTCACTTAAAGCTCAAAACAACAGTTGTGGAATTTAACCCCTTTTTCCATTTTTATCCTTAAATTAATATTTTAAAATTATCCAAGTAATAAAACCATTCATTCCCCTTTTCTTTTAATTTCTTTTTATTCCATATATATATATATATATATATATATATATATATAT
>ML780780.1:122779-139098 GCA_009831015.1 Picea engelmannii | reverse complement strand
TTTTTATTATTAATATTGTTATATATATATATATATATATTTTTTTTTTTTTTTTGGAGCAATAAAATTTTACCATTAGCATAGTTTAGACTTAAACTTTAGATTTTGTACTGGGCGACAATTAATTAGGGAAATTGTTTTTAAAAATTTCTTAACATGTTATTTTTCTTAGGGCCATCTAGGTTTATCCCTCTATCATTATCAATGCGATGTGCCCTTCAGGACGCACTAGGTGCTCCAAGGGTGCCACTCACCTCATCTATTCCCTTGCGCAATGTGCCCTCCAGAACGCACTACGTGCTCCAAGGGTGCCACTTGCCTCTTGACTGATTGGTAGACATCAATAACCCCTGGAGTCAAGACTCCGCCAAGTGAACTTGTGGGAGACTAAGGGATTCTAAGGAATAAGGACTCCGCCTTATTGTGCGCCCCTTAGAATCATCATGAGTGACTGTCGTAGTCTTCCCTCACAGCATCGCCGATCCTCTCGAACTAGGTAATCGTTAACCTATAGTTCGAGCCACGACAGGAGTGCTACTAGGCTATGGCAGGGTTGTTGTCCACACCTCTCCCTCAACCTCTATGGTAGTCATGTGAGACCCCTTTACTCCATATGTGAGTCTGGTCGACAAGCTATTGTTAGCCTGCATCATCGACAAATCATGTCAGAACATATCCACATCATATCATCTAATCAGATGCACTAATATCACAATAAAACAATCAAACCCCAATGGCACACTCCTTAACTCGATCCAGAGTCCAAGGGGTTCCATTGATGCCTCTGCATCTGCGAGGTCCAAAACCTTGCACACTCAGTAAAATGAGTCAATAGCACATGTCTATGTCAATGTAGTAAAAAAACATGTCATCATCCCATAACGCCTCATAATCAAAATCAAAAGTTTTAATAGAATAATAATCCGGATCACTTGCGAGCAAGTGTCCTGAAAGAATAAGTTCGCTCAATGCGCCAGAGCGGGATGTTACAATACTCTATATGTCTTTGAAAGAAATCACATTTGCTAAACTTGGGATACAATTGTTGCTCTCTTAGTGTCTCTAAAATAAATATAAGATATTCCTCATGTTCTTCATATTCCTAGGGGGGCCAATGCTGTATTTTATTGTGGGATGCGTTAATTCATCATACTATGAAGTAAATAAAGTGATGGGGTTGCGTGATTGCGTGAAATCATAGGAGAGAGATTCAAGAGGATCGATAGAAATTACATGAGGTGTGTATTCTATTAGAGGACCTTCATAACATCACCAACCAAGAGGATGCAACTCAGTTTGAAATGGTGGTTTGCAAGGAGGAGGAGTATATTTCAAGAGGGGATCAAGTTAGAGATCATCTATTGTGGATTTAGGAAAGTGATAAGGGATCTATGTTCTTTTTTGACTCCTTGAAGAGGAAAGTTTTGGTTGGTAGGGTTATTGGTATACACAAAGAATATGGGACTCTTGATTGGAACCCATCATAGATTCAAGCTATGTTTAGTGGTCACTTTTCAAAATATTTTATTTTTTTACCAATTGTTAGAGTTAGTTGTGGCTGCTAGGGATGGTTGCTTGAGAGTTGTGTCACACAAAGTATTGATTGGAGATCGAGATAGATTGGAAAGATATTTTATGAAAGATGATTTTTTTGTTTCACTCTCTTCAATGAAAAATGGGAAGTCCTTGGGTATTGATGCTCTACCTTGTGAGTTTTACAACGAGATGTGGGACATGGTGGGGGATAATTTTTTCAATCTTGCACATGAGGTATTTTCCATAAGGTGTATTTTACAATCACTCAATCAAGGAATGATCAAGATTATTCCAAAGAATACATCCATATATTTTATTGGTGGATGGTGTATGGTGGATGATAACATCATTAATTGTTTCTTATAAAATTATGTCCAAGGATTTAGTGAAGAGAGTTTGAGATGTGGCCTCAAAAATTGTCTGTTGAGAGAAGATAGGATTTGTACATAGATGGTTTATTTTATATACAGTCTTGTCATCTTGGGAGGCCATGGAGTTGGCCAAGGAGTCTAATCAACAAGTAATCTTTCTGAAAATTGATTTTGAAAAAGCACATGGTCATATTGATTGGAAATTTATCCTTGATATGTTGACTTTCCTTGGATTTGGCCAATTTTGTGTTGGTAAGATTAACATGTTTTTTACATGTTCCTACTATTTCATTTTAGTGAATAGTGTATTGTCCCCTCACATCCATATCCATAGATATATATGGAAAGGGTTCCCTTTGGCCCCTTATCTTTATGTTTTGATGATAGATTCTCTTAGATATTTATTGGAGGAATCTCATCTTTAGGGTTCTACAAAAGGTATTTCTCTCCTTGGGGGGAGGATACAATTAATAATAATTTTGTGGATGAATCGATTTTGTCAGTCTCTTATGTTGAGGAGTTTTTCTCTACTACTAGGAATTGTCTTGTAGTGTTTTGTGAGGATTCAGAGGAAGTTTTAGTGATCACAAGACAAACTACTAGTTAGTTAGTTGGTCTTCCATCTGGTTGGTAGTTGCTTAGAGGTTTTCCAACTAAGAATTATTTTGTGGTATCTTGGTATACCGTTTAGAGTAGACATTTCACCAGTTGCAATGTGGGATTGGTTCTTAGAAAAATTGCAGCATAATTTTTTTTTTGGTAGTGCAAGGATCTTCCCTTTGCTGCTAAGTTGATAATTATGAGTAGGATTATTTAGGCCTCCCATGCTTATTATGTGTTATGTTGGATTCCAAACGACATGTAGTTTCACCGATTGGAACAAAATTTGAACTCGTATCTATGGGCCAAGTACGGTGGGGCTCGTGGTCTTTCCATGGTCCCTTACGCAGTCTATATCATGCCCAAGGATGAGGGGGGATTCTACTGATTGATGTGTTGACCCAAGGTATCATTTTTTCTACTAAATGGGTAGTTAGGTGTTTAGAGGGATCATCTCCTTGGTAGGTTTTGATATGACACAAATTGATTTCAGCCCAGCATGATGGAAAATTAAGGGGTCAATTCTATTTTTGTGATATCATCTATACTCCTCATAATTTCTATATTTCAGGGTCCTTCTTTTTCAGGAGTATTTGGATAGCTTCGAGGAAGGTAGTAGGCTTGGTTCATTGGAAATGGTTGGGAACTAGATCATCTTGGTATTTCGTCAAGAGGCCAATTTAGAGTTAGAAGAAGGAGGGTACTTTTATATCTGACATCCCTCATTTTTCAGGCAGGGAGATTTAGCAAAAATAATATTTTATTCTGGTTTGGGATTCCAATGCTCATTCTTCGAAGACTTGGCATTTAGTGACTAGGGATTTTTCATTGTCTTATGTGGATTGAACTACCTGTATGGAGATTCTTGGGCTCTCACACCAGGAGGATACTTTTAAGATGAATATTAATATGACTAGACGCTTTTGGTAAGATTGGGAGTGGAATTTTGGACATCCCTTGAACCAATAAGATTCATGTAATATATACTCCAATTTATATCAACGACATGAATAAGGTCCCATTCTCAATACGTTATGGATTTATTCAAATGTAGAGAGCCATTGGATTCATAGTTTTCATGCTGTCTGATCGATTTGATCTTCTTATAAGATCCTAATTTTTTTCAATGTTTCATCGAAACCTGCACATGAAATCTAGCTAAAACAAGTACAAAAAAAAGATTATTAAGAAAGGAAGAGAGATTCGGTATGGAAGAATGAAAAAATATATTCACACTACTCCAATGAGTTGATCAATTAATGAATGATTGATACATATGATGATAAATATGATACAATGAATGGGTGGAATACACTCATATATAGGGAAGAAAATTCCATAATTTAGAAAAGAAATCAAGCAATTAGCTTTCCTTAGGAATGCATGCATGCATAATAGTGATGGTAAAAATAGAAATTCTAAAATAGAACAAGTCAGTTAACTCCCACTGAATTGTGTGTCAAAAATATAAATTTCTCCAACACCCCCCCTGAACATCACTATGGAGTAAAAAATGAGTCCCAACAACTAGGCCATATTAGGTACTCATGTGTAATGAAACTAATGAACACTAAATAAAAATGAGGAAATAGGGAAAACCACGTGAGAACATACCCCCCCCTCAAAGGACAATGCATAAAAATAAGAAAATAAAAGATGAGATCCACCATGTGGTAGGCATACAGTCTCCTAAGCCAAGAAAAAATGGCAAGTCAATGAAGCATGATCTGATGATGACAGATCATAATCTGCTTAAATGAGTGTGCTGAAGCTGAAATGTTGTACTTGATACTAGTTGAAAACAACCTTATCTCTCCAAAAATTAAGATGCTATCTTACACCAAGATGGTCGGGTTAGTGAGAGTGCTTCCAAAACATAGAAGAAAACACCATAAAAGTCATCAAAATAGAGGTGAATGGAACTATAAAGGTGACATAATCAGTCAAGTCAAGAGAAGTGAGAATGTTTCACATGTATCATGGATGAAACAAATCTATAAGATGTCCTCAAATAATTGCTCAAATGATTCCATGACCAATCATCAAGCCAGCCATAAACAATCCTTAGATTTGGTACCTTGCCAAGATGTTATCGTATACGCCTCTTCATCAATGAGTTGAAAGAAGAAGAACTGAGAAAATGTTGAGGATACCTGAAAGGAAAAAAACGTTGCCTCCGATCATGATGTCAAGGATGTCGATATCTGGAGGATGTAGACCCTGTAGTTATTGTTGAAGAGTTTGTTGCTGCAAAAAACTCTATTGTTTGTGTTGAAGAGTCTGATAATGGAAACTCTAATGCTGAAGTTGGTGTCAAATATGGATGTGAAACCTATAAATATGTACCAATAATATATGTAGATGGTGGTTGTTCTAAATCAACAATAGAAAAGTCATCTTTTGTGATGGACTCTTGTGATTGAAAAAATTGAGTCTTAATGGTTGAAATATCAAGACAACTTGCTACTGGCAATGAAGTCCCAACAAAACCAAGTCCGACTTTTATTGGTCTCCTCATAGGATGAATTGGATGAAAATCCCTTGTCCATTCATACTAATACCACCACCAATGTATCCCATCTTATGAATCATTTTTTACCCAAATACATGAGTGTGCAAATAAAAAGTTGTTGAAGGAATATCAGTGGTACTTAGCAATGCAACACTGGCATAAGAAGAAAGATATTGTTGCATATATTTCTGCAAACAAGTAATAATATCTTCCTTCTCCTTTAAATCAACCAAAAAATGTTGATTGAGAAGAGTGAATTTATCCTTCATTTAATTAATGTGGGTGTTCCAAGTATCAACTTGATCTTCTTGATCTTCTAATGAGTAAAATCTCTGGAAAAATAGGTACACACGTTTTGAAGAAAAATATTGAATCTCTCTTTTTCACCTCAAAGTTTGCTAACTTATTTGACAAGTTTTAGATCCAGACTCTAAAGGGTCAATATAACTGCATCTTTTTTATCCATTACAATGATTCGCTCCCAGCTGAGTCTGAGAAACTCCTAAGATTTTACTCTCAATCTGCAAGTGAAAAAATTGAGAAATCACTAAAGAAAGGGCACATCAAATGGAAAATTTGTATCAGTTTTAGGAGGCGATATTAGGACTTCTTTTCTGAGCAAATGGTTGAAAACCCACTTGTAAAATGGGTTGATTTACTTCTCATGTGGGTTGTTTCCGCGTAAAGTTAATAGTTTGGGATAAATCGCTGCAGAAAGGTCACTTTAAATGGAAAATTTGTATCAGTTTCAGGAGGCAATCTTACGTATTCCTTTGTGAGAATACGGTGAAGAATTTTTCCAAATGGTTGAAACCCACTTGTATAATGGGTTGATTTACTTCTCACATGGTTCGTTTCCTCCAAAAGTTAATATTTTTGGACAATTGCCTTTTTATTTTACATGGATTATACTCGTTGAATCTTTGATTTTCCTATTCTCTAGCTTGTCTGGATTGCTCCAAGCAACGTAGCTCTATTACCATGTCAATATTTCATCACACGGGAGATCTAGCTAAATCAATTACAAACAAAACTTATTAAGAAAGTAAGAGATATTCAATATGGAAGAATGAGAAAATATATTCACACTACTCCAATGAGCCGATCAGTAAATGAATGATTGATACATATGATGATTAATATGATACAATGAATAAGTGGAATACACTCATATATAGGGCAAAAAATTCCATAATTAAGATGATTCTTCAATGAATGAGTGCATAAAATACATATCATGATTAATATGATACAATGAATGAGTGTAATACACTCATATATAGGGAATAACACTCATATCAATTGGAAAACATTCTTCAAGGGCATTTGCATTCACATGTAGTTTTGTTTGTTAATTCCATATTAGTGATCAAATATTCCTTGGATGGTATTTGACACTATTTGAGAGTTCCTTCCTTATATATCCTTTGGAAACTCCATTGCAAGTTTTCTTTTTTGTAACAAGGTTAGTTCTCAACCAAATTTTTTGAAATTATTGTGAGAAGAGGTACATATGAAACTCCTTCCAAAAGGGAATTTTTTATTAGAGATGCCAAATTATTATATCCATCCACTTATTTTGATTTCATAGTCGTTTTAGTATCCCTCTAGAAGATGATATTATGTTCATTGTATATACCCTTTTGGTCCTTTTAACTATTGATGTAAATAAATTTCTATATATATAAGAAGTATCTTTTACCAAAAAAATGTCATCGATAAATACCAATACAATTTTTTCCAGTTATTTAATGAAAATGTTGTTCATAAGACACATGAATGTGGCTAGTTAATTGGTAATTCCAAATGGTACCACCATGAACTCGTAATGACTATACCTTTTTCTCAAGGTTTTCTTATGAATATACTCATCCTTAATCTTGATTTGATGATATCCCAATGCCAAGTCAATATTCAACAATACTTTTTCCCTTCTTACCTAATCAAATAGATCATCAATTCGTGGTAAAGGGTACATGTTTTTCACTTTCACTTTGTTCAACCTTTTGTAATCAATGCATAGTTTAAAATTACCATCCTTTTTCATCATAAAGAATACTAGCACTCCCCAAGAAGACACACTTGGTATAATATACCATTCGTCTAACAATTCTTGTAGTTGTATTTTCATTTCCATCAACTCATGTGTACCCATTCTATACAAACATATTGATATATGTGCATAACCTAGCATAAGATCAATTGAGATATGAATGGAATTTTTTGAAACTCCTTTTTAGTTATATGAAATTTCTCTGAAATCTAACTCAAAGTGTCTTTCACTAAACTTTGATCCCCTTCATCGTCTATGCATTCACATGTCTTATTGTAGCATTCTAGTTTTACTTTATGTGTTGTCAACTAGTCCATGCAAATTAAGACATCATACAAAACCAACAATAAAATATTCATATTCACCTTTGTGAGTATTTCATCCATTTCCTCTAGGAAATCTTCTATCAACTCACTCATTTTTCTCTTAAATCCTATGGCCAACTGAACTAACCAAAATTTGTTATGCTTTTGTTTTAAGAATATGTTTCTTATCAACCTTACCATTAACTTCCACTACTGAATATTGGTGGTCTACTTGTAAATCCTCTAACACAATATATATTTTAGGAATATTTTTTTATACATCATTCACTATTGCAACTTCTTGTATATTATATGCAATCTTCATAGTTTCCTAGCTATGTGGATAGTCCATGAGAATATTCTCTTCTCTACATCCCCAACACTTTAGAGGCTCTTTCCAAGGCTCCCTTGTCTTTCTTGCTTCTATATCTGTTGGTTTTGTTCCACTTTTAGATGGAAAATTTTCTTGGAGACAATTTGGCTTAAAACTTCTAGATTTATTCTTATCTGCAAAGGATTAAATCCTTTCTTCCTCTACTGAAACTTCTCCTATTTATGTTCCTTCCAAATCTTGTCGAATTCTAGTTTATTATTTATTTGTTCATAACAATACTTAGCCTTTCTTATTATATCATCATGAGTCTTAGTATCATCAAATTCAATTCTATATTTGTAAAATTGGGGAAATCCACCAAGGAAAATTTGAATTTTCACTTTTTTATCTTTGATGTATGCAACATACCTCCGTAGTTCCAAAAAATTACCTGCATAGTCATCCATGGTTGATTGAGCCAAATTCATTTCATGAAATTCCTTAATTTTTCCACCATAATACCTCTTTGATAGATGTTTATAACGGAAGTATTTTTTAGATATATTCTAAGTGATTTTCCTTTCACTAATCTTCTTGAAAGTCTGGATATTTTCCCACTATATGGATGCTCTACCCTTCATGTTTCTAGCATACTTGTGTACCTAGAAATACTTTCTCATTCCAAAAGTCGTGCCTCATCTTCCTCATTGGACTTCACCTGACCATTAAAGGTAGGAGGTTTTATCTTATAGAATTCCCCCTATAAGTAGTATTTGGATAATTTCTTCTTCCTATATCTAGAAGAAGGTTTTGATCCATTTCTAATGGAATCATTAGAGGTAGTTTTATTATATCTTGAAGAATTTCATGTTGTATAAGTATCATCACTGGAGGCTTAAATCTTGATGGTAAGAGACGTCTTTATTGAAGAAATTTTACCGGTGTTACTTGATATTTGTCCTTGATGCATGTCTTTCTAAATCTCAGTTAAGATTTGGAATAAATAAACATCCAATTCATTATATTCATCTTGAGCAGTGATAATCTTCTTATTATCTTCTTTGCAACTTTGAAGTTCCACCCTCATACTTCTCATAGTATTTTCCATGTTTGGAGGAGTCTCCACATATCTCCTCTCATTAGTATTAGTTTCCTGGATGTGTGGTGAATATTCCATGTTTTATTTATTTATTTTGTCCTTCTCTTTCTCTATGAAAACAATGTCAAGGTAAGATGTTAACTTTTTCAAAACATAATATCAACATCAGTCCATATTTTGATCATATACAACCGAGTGTTGTAGTTTATCTCTGATACCATTTGTAATGTACACGTAAATATAAAGACACCATCATCATTAATACCAATTGTAGTATACCAATAAATACAGAGACACCATCATGATTAATTTCTAACTTCCTTCATGGAAATAATTCCTGATAATATATATTAATTATATAAGATGGAAAAATACAAATATAAACAATTTTATTTTCACTAGATTAAATTTGTGCATTATTCATAGTATGGAAATATAATATGATCTAGTCATGAAGCATCACAATTGTCCTCTCAAATGTCAATATAGAATTTTCAAGATGAAAAAAACTCCCAATAATAAATATTGATAAACAAATACCATAGTGCAACTTGATCGTTCCAATGTGGATGATAACACATGGTGTTTTAGTATAATTTCGGTGTATGTCTCCATTATACCTTCATATTGGAAAATATGGAAAATATTGATCACCTTAATTGCATTTCTATGTAGATAGCAAGCATTATAGTAATGTTGCAATATATTGTTGTATTTAAATGAGATTGGGAATGGTACTTCTCATCAGATTCCTAATTAGCATGATATATGAAACAAATGGTATGGAATTCTAAATTATAATGAATTATGAAACAAAAGGTATCCATAGTTAGATTATTTTACATGTAAGTAACTACTGAATATACCAATCTTTTTTTTTTTTTTCTTGTATGCAATTATTCCAAACAAAAAAGATGCAAGGAATTAAAAAATGAATCACCATACATGATAATCTAATGAAAAAAATGAACACATCCATTTCTTAAAACTCCAAAAGACATAAAAAATTCAAGGTTGGTTCCTACCTCAATTGCAACTATTGCTTATTCATGTTGGTTAAGTTGAATAATCCAAACTATATGGTCATATGATTTCGAAGGCTTCACAATGATTACAAGTAGAGGAGAAACAATATGGTATAGAGGTCCATACCCATTAATCCATTTTGTTTTTTCACTACCATTCCTTGACAAAGGGTCATGATCAAGCCCATAATCTGTAATCTATTGATGGATCTTCATTTTTGAAAGTCTCAATGTGTACCTCATTTCGTTTAGCACATCCTGCTTGCCAAATATGGTGTGCCTTTACTAAATTCCTTTTCTCCATCCTTCTTATTAGTTATATAAACTAGAATAAGAAGAGAATCTCCATAGGGTACAAGTCCAGAAACAAAATAATCAGTCTAAAATGTAGCCACAATAATCAGTCTGAAATGTAGAGTATGAATAGATCCTATCTGTTGTACTTATTCCTCTAGAGGATTTGTGTTTGATAGTTGTATTTTGTATAGAGGATCCCCAACCAATGACCAAAAACATAGGTGAATGGATACCCAATTACATGGAAGTTACATGTAGCAAATTGACAAATGAGTTTATCGAAAGGCAAAGACAAATGCAAAATTTTAGAGACCTAGTATTTAGTTTCCTGGTGTGGGTATGAGGGATTTAATATTTACTACCATTAACTAGGAATATAATTTCAAGTGTGACTATCTTCAATGCCAATGGAAAATTTGGAACTTAATCAATTATAATCTTGAAATAAGTGCAATGGTCCATCCACAAATTTATGTAATGTGTCAGTGTTTTGTGACCATAATTTCACTGAACTAGTGTGATATTTTCTATCGAAATGAGTGCTAAAACACAAGTTAAAAGGAAAAAATCTACAATAAAATTGAATATGCATTTCACAAGTATTCGAAAAAACCCAAGGAAAGGTAATAGACAAAACTGTTCACCCTACGAAAATGTGAAAGATTCTACAATTCACAAAGGTGAGGAGGATGTGGATATGGGTTATGGGGATGAAAATTATGCATTAAATCTAACTTCATATAGTTTCAACAATAGGATTGGTTGTATACTATTTGTGCTCAAAATCTACCCAAATGAAGAATTATAATAGCAATCTCACAAATTCAACACAAGTTCGCAATCTGAATTATGGAAGAGATAGTTGTACAACACAAGATAAGCTCCTAGTGTAATGTCGAACTATTCAAGTCACGATTTTATTTTGAATTGTGATCTAGGTGTAGAAAAGATGTTTCCATATTGTTCTTGGAATGCCATATTCAAGTCACACATGAAGGGTGCAAATTATTCTTGGAATTCCATATTGTAGCCAACATGAACAATGTATTCACCGTCAACTATATTTTCCATCCATTTTAAGGTATCCTCAAGCCAGACAACTTTATGCTTGAGGAAGTTGATTGAGACCAAAGAAGTGACCAGTATGGAATAATATGCTCAAATATTTTATGTCTATGTTTATTTTCTAGGAGGAAATCCTTAATACGTTTTGAGGACCATTAGAGAGATCCTCTAAGCTATGAATCCCACTAGAGTATATAATTTTATTAATTTTTAAATATGTTGAGAGATAAAAATATCTATTGAGCGAGACCAATCCAGACATCAATCCTTTCATTTACAACAAAATATCCTCTATAAATTAGAATTATAGAGGAAGAAAAAGTATTCTCTCACAGGTAAAGAAAACACACATAAATCATTACCTATAAATTTAATTAGTAATTAATCTTGTCCCTCTAAAGAGTTATGTTTACATAAATTTTAATTCAACAACAAATGAATACAAAATGATCTACAATAATTCTTAAGAAATAGAAATAGAAATGACAGAAGTAAAAACTCGGTGTTTATCTAAAATTTTAGAGATAAATTTATACACACACACACATATATATATCCAAAACATAGTTATAAACTTACCTTTTGAATGTTGCATACTGAACAACCATTGGAGCCAACAATTTCCACCCAATCATAGGATCTCCACTATAGATGCCACCCCCTATCCATGTTACGATACCACTAAATAGGTCTAAACTAAGTTATTTTCACGGTTAGTTTTATTGAGGATAGAGAAATTCTTAGGCACCCACATTACCTACCCACACAAAACTAGGAGTATTTCTTTCTCTTCTACATAGTACCTTGGAAATTCCTCTCTTGAATGTTCTTAATTTGAAACTAAATAGGTCTAAACCAAGTGATTTTCACTATTAGTTTTATTGGGGATAGAGCAATGCTTAGGCACCCACATTACCTACCCCGCACAAAACTAGGAGTATTTTTCTCTCTTATACATAGTATCTTGGAAATTCCTCCCTTCAATGCTCTTGGGCATGTGCATAGAAAGGTATAGGATGATATCTCAAGTTTTTGTAGAATATCCATGGATTCTTTGCACTTTTTCTTATGTTTAAGAGCTTCATTTCATGGATTTGTTCTATCATGGACTTGGATCTCTTTTTCTACTTTCTAACCCTTTAAAGCTCTATGTCTCCTTGTTTCCAACAACCACTTCCTACCTATTAAATTTTCCCATGCATTCATGATAACAAGATAATTCCAATTCAACTTCTCTCCCAGTGCTAAGTAGGAGAGACTTCTTATTAGATTTTAAGAAATGATGTCTTAGATTGAAGAATTTGTTTCTTCCACTCCTCTTAAACTCTTTTAACTTTGTAACTTAAATTTTGAAATGAGTGAATGTTCAAGGTAACATAAGGTAGATGTTTTTAGGAATAAACCCCCCTTACACCCCGTCATCTTTCCCATCTTGTGGTATCATATTGATTCAAAATGGATGCAGAAAGGACAAAATTTTAAATTTCTTGGAATCAGATGAAACCAATGTCATTGTGTAGGGATTTTCGTTCTCATTCCAACCTTATATTTTTTTTTTCCGAAAATGGACATTGTATACGAAAGTTATCGCATTTTGAACTTTTTCCCAAATAGACAAAAAAGTCAAAGTCAACTTGTCAAAGCCCATACTAACGACGTCAACAGTACGTCATGATAACATTAGAAGGGTGACATGGCAGCACTAGGAACTGACCAGTGTCAACCAAATTTGATGTTTTCAAGCTGAGTTGGCATGGTATGGAAGTGACACATGGCACTGTACAGAAGTGACACATGGTCGGTTGACACATGGTAGTACGGATGTTGACATGGAAGGGTGACATGTGGCAGTATGGAAGCACGATGTGGCACTATACAGACGTTGACATGGCACTGTGTGGATGTTGACTTGGCACTGTATGGATGGTGACGTGGAACTGTACAGATGACATGTGGAAGCTGATTGGGCATGTTGACATGGTCGTACATATGACACGTGGAATATGACTATGCAGGGTGACGTGGCTCAAGCCAATGATGATGTGAAACATGTCCTAATGAGGAGGCACCATATGGAACCTTCTCGAAGGTAAAATCTGGCGGTTTCAACCAAATTTGGCGGTTACCACAAAATCTAGTGGAATCTCGCTAAATATGGATAATTTTCACTAAATCTGGCTAACTGTCACTAAATTTGATGGATTCTGGCTTATTTAGCCGAGAAAGGAAATAAAAAAAAAAATAAAAATTGTCACGTAGTTCAAGACTGTATAGATCTGACAGTGCGAAGCATTGGGAATCATGTCCGGGAGAGGTGTCGAGGGAATACTTAGAAGAAGATCGATTTTATACTCAAAATTTCCATGATTTTGAGGGAAGTCCCAATATGGCTTATGTTTATGCATCCGAGTAGCCGAACAGAAAAGTCCCTCCAGACCCGAAGATGTCGAGCCAAGCATAGCCGACTTCATACTCAAAAGTCTCAAAATTTCTTGTTCCACCCATTGGTGATGTTTGTTTCTATCCACAAATTACATATCTGAAAGGTGGTTTCAGGAGCTGTTATGTAAGCCTTTCTTTTGTATTCTTAAAGCATTGAAGATTAATAAGAAGCCTTCCCCACTAAGACAAAGACCCATAGGCATAGGAAAACTTGTGTTGAACTTCGTTATCAATCTTGGTGTTATGGTTTGCTGTTTTTACTTCTTATATGGCTACAAAATTATTTTATTAAGCTTCTTCTCTTAATTCCTAAAATGGTAAATCAACTCATGCATAAACTTAACCATAGTATTTAAAAGATCAATTACATATCACATATCCCCTTTAGGCTCTCATTTTTAGTTGCTCTTGATCTTCTTCTTTATTAACTACAAAAACAAAAATTCTTACAATATTCACAACACCATACTATATCTACTCCATGGTGTTAATATAGAAGAAAATAAGTTATCCATGAAAAGTATTTAAAAATTTTACTACACATATTTCGAGTAAAAAAAATTGTATGTGACATATATATAAAGGAAAACCTTGCATGAAACTATCATGCAGTTTCTCACATATGTGGATGGTAACAAGAATAAAGCTATTAGTGTTGGATCGATGCTTGATTCATTTGGGACATCGAGTAAGACATGTAACATAAATATCCATCTTAGGGAATTGATCCTGAGACCTCATGCATGGATCTTAAAACACTCAACCACTCAAGCGAACCCATTGTTTCTATGTATATATGTATGTATGGTTTACTTGAATCATATTTTGAATATGATGAAGTGAGACATAAGATATATTTAGGAGCAACCCTATTTAAGTTCAAGTGTTTGGGTTCATATAATCTTATATCCCTTATGATAATATAAAGGAAAAGAAATTTTGGAAATGTTACTAAGTATATAAATTACTGACATACATCAATGACCCATATCATCTCTGTGAAAGGAAGCAGGAGTGTAGAATACACTTCCTAAACTAATATTTGAGAGAAGAATGTGCAAAAACCAAAAGAAAACATAATATTTGCAAACACAAGAAATGAACAAGAATCCATTAACACCATGATATCGTAGGGAAAACATGTTTGGGAGAAAAATCCCACACTCTAAAGGACACTTAATGTATTATTAAAAAAATAAAAGATTACAATACATAGTCTTTGTATTCTCAATAAGAGTGCTCAACAGGGGAATAATATTGAATAAAATTTGGCCTCATAATAATAAGATAAAAGGTACTCTTTTGTATTTCCTCCACCCTAACACTCAATATATAGGAATAGTAAAACCATAAACAATTTATGGTTTACAGTTTCTACATATTGGGAACCACTACTAGGTTATTCCTTTCTTTTTCTCTACACCACTATAGAACTGCAATATTCTTTGATCAACACTACAATTATTATTGAATCAACACTACATTATTCTCTACTTATCGTTGTAATTATTCTCTTTTCAACATTTCATTCTTCTGTGCTTAGCATTGTAATTATTCTTTGCCCAACAATGCAATTATTTTCTTCTCAACACTACATTCTTCTCTGCTCAACGTTGTAATTATTATTTTCCCAACACTACAAGGTGTGTGAAAAACATGCACCAACATTCTCCAACATTTAATATACCTTTCAAGGATAGAAGGGATAATGCATTAAACTACGAGATAATTTATAAGGTCCATAAGGCCCATAAACTCACAAAAACACTTGAATTTACTTGGGCTTACCGGTTTCATCAATGCATCTAGAACATTCAACAAGGTTCCAACTTTATCTAGGATCACATTTCCATCCTCTACCATGTCCATAATGAAATGGTGTTTGATATCTATATTGTTTTTCTTTACATGAAAGGTTGGGTTCTTAGCTAAATAAAGGACACCATTACTATCACATTTAATTATAATAGATTTCTAACTTAGCCCTACTTTTGAACAAAGTTTCATAGACCAAATGGCATCTTTAGAGGCATGAGTAGTTGTCATATACTCCACCTTTATAGTGGAAAAATACACCATATATTTTTTCTTTCTCATCCAATTCACTTCTCCCCCAAACAACTAAAACACATATCTACTCATAGATCTCCTTCTATCTACACAACCTTCCCAATCAACATCGTCATAACCCCATATATCTATTGAGTGTGAGTCCTGTGAAACATCATTATGATAAAAAATGAAATATTCAGAAGTACCTAACAAATATTTTAACGCCCTCTTCAATGCATCCCAATATTCACTTCCAGGATTAGCCATGAATCCACTTAATACTCCCAGTACTTAGAAAATTTATGGTCTAGTATAAACCATATCATACCTAAAACTACCAAATACACTATCATAAGGAATAGATTCCATATCCTCCATCTCTACGGGTTTTATAGGACACTTCTCAATTGAAAGATTACTTCCAATGGAGATTGGGGCACTCAATGTTTTGCAATCTTCCATACAGAAACATTGCAACACAAAGTTTACATACTTACTCCATCTCAACCAAAGCCTTTTTTTCACTCTATCTCTCTTGAAATCCATTCCTATGATATATTTTTTATCCCCCATGTAAGGCCCCATATTTTGAATTTAGGTAGTTAGAACTTTGATTTTTCTCATCTTAGTAATTCATTTCTTAACAACT
>ML780780.1:97999-118655 GCA_009831015.1 Picea engelmannii | reverse complement strand
TTTCTTTGAGCATTTGTGCTTTGTTGTTCTTGGAGTCACAGGCATAGAGGGCCAAGAAACTGAAAGGTTTCTTGGAACTATGAAGCTAGCTAGGCTCCTAGTTCGCAGGGAGGATTACATTGTTTCACTCTGGGAAAGTGGAAAAATAATGCTTGGAAGCGCCTAAGACTACATTACAATGGATGAGCTTCGACAAACTAAGGAAGATGTATTTTTCAGTGGTATTTGTTGTTGATATTTTGTATATAATTTTGTTTTAAGTTGCAAATCTTAGAGTTAACCTATTACTTATTTCATCATGCTATTTAGATTTATCATTGAACAAATGTAGAAGAATTGTGTAAAGGAAATGAAATGATGTTAAAATAAAGTTTTTATTGTGTATGTATTTAATAAATGATTAATTTCTTAGCATCCTGTAGATGGGTGCTACATATGGTATCAGAGCCCTATTTCAAAACCTGAAACCTAGGTTTCACCACCCACAACACTGGGATTTTTTTGTTTCATCTGCATCCAATTTGGGTTGTTGCATATGCCTTTAAGTCCTCGACATCAAGAGCAATCTCAGAAGCTTGTGCTTGAGCTTGTCCAACCTTTTCAGTAGAGAGATGGAGGAAATACCTGATAACGTCCTCAAATGAAATCACATTAACTTGTTGGCACACAATACGATACTGAATAAGCCCATCCTTTGCAAACCTGCCATGCCTCATATCAACACAAAGTTCCACATATTTAAACATTATCCTTTCTGGAGTTTTTTTTTTCCATGCTCTGTATCGTTTTGATGTTATCAAGTCATGAAGAGTTTGTAATGCCGCCTATTTCTGGCCAACATTCACCAATTCTTAGGCCCTCTTGAGAGCATTTTCAGGCTGGGCAATGGTCGTCGTGGCGATAAAACCTCTATAGACCTTAGAAAACTGAAAACCCTCTGACTTACTGGTAACCTCAAGGATATACAAATAATATAAGGGATTTCCCAAATGCAGAGTCCCAGAGCTATACAAATAATAATAATAGAAGACCATATAGCACAGTGTGGAACACTCAGGACACTGATCGAGTGCCAAAGAGTTGTGGAAATAGATTTAAACGTAGAAACGTTCTTCATAGACAGCCCAAAAAGAGGCAGAGCGAGGTCGCATCGTTCACCGAGAGCAACACCGAGTCGAGCGTGCACAACTGAAATTATATTTGTGATCTGTGATGTGTAGTGGTGTGACTAAGGATTTGGTAGTGGTGTTGAAACACCAAAATTCACAAACCCCAACACAAAATTAACAGTGCCTCGGTCCACTCCTGAAGTTGAGTTGAAGAAATGTTAGGCCATCCACCGGGGTTCCATTCTTGCTGTCGTTTGACCAGGGTTTCATTCTTGTTGTCATTTTTCCAACTTGTATGGCGTATGCAGACATCCATACATGTAGTTCATGCCCCCTGGGCTAAAACTGAGTTGCTCAATCCCAATCAACAGAGCACAGAATTGTCTCCAAACCTCGGCCCCATAAAGAACTATGGGTTGATGATGATATATATAAAAAAAAGAGCATCTTCATAGGGATGTCTTGAAAATGAAAATGGAAACACTAGTAGTCGAGAATGGCCAAGGAAGCGATGGAAAGCAGACCTCATGGATTAGAAAAATTTCGAGAACATCCTCCTAAGATCAAATCCCAAGGCTCTAAATGTCTCTAGGCGATCCTACCCATCTCTTAAATAACACTCCTGGGAGGTTGGGGTGCTTAGGGTTCTAGAGTTAGCCCCGAGTCCTATGCCCAACCCCCTTCACTATCACAAGCCTAGCTTCTAGGTACTAGCAACTTATAGTTAATGTTGATATAAGATTTTAGGCTTTAGCTCTTTATTCATCTGATTTCCCCCTCTAGAATCTAGATCCAACAAAAGTCACAATAGGATCAAAATATAATAAATTCATTATAAAATATATCAATTTTTTGTGTGGTTTATAATTAGTTATCTCTTGTTGCCAAGCTTGGTCATATTCCTGAAAATCTCTTTCAAAAGCTTGTATCACTTTTACAATTGCAATTTTACCAATCGTGAACAACATGTGATGTAGTTAGACAATCAGTTGTTCTGGAACCAATCACTGACCTTTCATAAAATCCAATCTGTAGGAAGCCCAAAATCAGTTGCTCAATACTTAGAATGTCCAACCAGTGATCAAATTCATATAGGTCTCAGACTCGGAAACAACTCGGCGAGCCAAAGTGTAAGTGTAAACTTGCCATTCAGCAAAAAACTTCACATGCTAAAAGATGTATAAAAACTCAAATTTCAATAAAAAAAATTAGAGATAATTCATTCCAGGACAAATCTATCATTTGCTAATGAAAATAAACTCACAATCAAGAAAACAGGAAAATGAATTTGTAAATATAGTACTTACCTGATAGTCTAGACTCTACAAGTAGAAACCCTGAAGGTTGATGATCTAAAACTGATAGCAGGCAATTATATGGTACAATTTTTCCTCGTATATTTTTCTTTATGGTAATATCTTTAGATTCCATAGTTTGCAATTATATAGTGCAGTATTTTCCTTATATATTCTTGTTTCTACTTTTGTTCATGATTTTTTTTCTTTTTGCTAAACGTTTCTTAAGGTACTCTATCAGATCAGTTTCCTGAAATAGCAGTTATATTTTCCAATAGCCCTTGCAAACTCAAATTATAAACAGCATATTACATATCAAGAATGAATAGAAAACTGGTGCATTTGAGCAACCCTAACCAACTTTGAATTTTAAGCTGTGAAGCGCCTTATACGCTATACATATAGGAAGCCATAGAGCGAATATGTTATTAATAAAAAATAAAAAAAAATTAGAAATAGCAGCAAGGAAAGCAACGAAATAATTATGAGAATGAGAATCCGAACAGCCAGAAGAACAGAGGTGATTGACAAACTGCTTTTCATCAGTTTCATTTTCATACGGGGGCCAACGATTTGGCCCTTTTCCAACATACGCTTTACGTCACCAGGTCCGGACGACAAGTTTTATTCATCTTAAAGAGTGGTACTTGCCAAAAACAAGAAAATTGTGCTTTAGACCACCGAATATGAAGAACCTGAGCGATCGACTACCCTGTACGGATTGAAGAACCGGTTTATGGGTCGGATGGTCATATGAGAAAGCCACTTCTCTTGATATCCATAAGTTACCACATAGAATGGAATGGGAAAGTATACTTGAAGCTTCTTTATCACGTCACTTCTACTAAAGTTGGTTGCATGGTGGACCTGGTGTAACCTCCGGGCCTACTCAGTTCTCTGTATTTTTTTCGTGTAGGCGATGATGTGATATCCTCCCATTAAAAAAAGAAAAGAAGCAGTGAGATCACGCATTAATGACGGATGGGTGTTGATGCGTACATTGGTAACGCCCGAAAACATTGACCTCTCGAGAACAATCTGCATATTGCATTAAAAGTCTACTTAAAACCAGGAAGAAATTTAATGATGATGGGAAGGATCTCAGATAGTCCTATCTGAAGTCTATCTAAAACCAAGAAAGAAATATTTAATGATGATGGGAAGGACCTCATAATTTCAATTAGATCGGTAGACTTTGCAAATTCAATTCACCCAATGTCAAACATAAAGTTTGTTTGACAAGACCAGTATAATATTCACGTATCAATCTTTTTCCACGAGAAATTAACTCGATTTATATTAGAGATATAAATCATTTACATCACTGTCCAGATTGGCATTAGCAGCCATTACATTTCGTCCCGGAAACCGGGCCGGAATTGAACTCAAGACCTCCCCCCAACATGGAGAAAGGTCTTTACCAACCGCGCTGTCTCACGGGACTATTCACGTATCAATCTACAAATTCAATTCACCCAGTCATAGAGTTTGTTTGACAAGACGTATCAATCAATAACTACAACATTAAAATTTTAGTTTGATCTTAACTCCATCAAACACCTCCACTCACTATGATTGTGCTTTGATTTAATGTGTGGAGATGTAAAATGATTTGCTTTGCTTTGACATGGGAAACATTATTGCCAAACCAACAAAATAATTAATAAACAATAAAATTGAAATAGTGTAATTTTAACTCAAATATGTATTTAATGTAATAAAATCATTTAGTTGAACATTTAAGCTTTTAAAGAATTCATTATTTGGGATTAAATTTTTAAAAAATTTCATAAGAAAGATTAAACTCTTAAAAACTACATGAAAATGTTTATTTAAATCCTCACAACTCTATGTACAAAAACCCTCATTGTGTTGTTGTCTTGTTGCATTCCATATATCATGATAAATAATTAAAATAATATATATATATATATATATATATATATATATATATAGTTATTCCAATATATTATAGTATATGTTATAACTTATATACCATTTCCTAATTAATATGATAATATTGAAGTCACTTTAATTATTTTTCTTTATGTCTTTTCTTTTGATATGGCATAGTTGACATTATGTTTTCTTTCATTTTGGTCTAAATTACTTAAGTGTATAGCAAAGACAATGTTGTATGTACTACATATAAGATTCAACTTTACCTAACAAGTGTGATGTGGAAGACACATCTCTTTGAAGACGTTCTCAAAGTCTTTTGAAACTTTCGACCTTACTTTTCTAACTTTCGACATGCTTGAAACTTGTAGCCTAGCATTCTTCATTCTTTGTAGAATATATGCTTTAAATAACTTTGTTAGATAACACATGTATTCTAATATATATGTAAATAAGGGCACAAACAAAATAACATATAATACAACATATGGAGAATCAATTTTTTAGAGTGTGGAATAAAGAACTCAAAGTGCACATTATGGTTAAACTTGTTTAAACCATCCAAGTCCAACTTGATATGTTTTAAGATTAAGGGTCATGTAGTGAAACAAATCTTGTAACCTAGAAAATAATTTATTGATGTGGGAAACATTGTAATGAATGACTTAGAGGTTATCCTCCACTTTGTAAGTAAGTGGAAGACCTCAAGTAATGTTGATTTCAAATAAAAACATGGTCACAAGCATGATTCATAGTGATAATAAGGAAGAATCTAACCTTATCAATCTTAAGTATGGCTTGTACAGTACCACTTAAAGATTATCTAACCTTAGTAATGATAGGAGTAAATGATACATCATTGTTACAAGAAAGACATTGACCACTTGCGAGAGGTTATTTTCATGAGAAGGTCAACAACTTTTAAATTTACCATAGTGTTTATGTTAAGAGTGGAAACTAGTGATGAGTCTTACTCCTAGTTTATGGGTATTATATGATGTGTATGTGAGAAGATTCAAGACTTTTCTAGTGATACTTATTCTCTAGAAAGGGGAGGTCATGCGGAAATTTACCATTGGCTAGAAAAATATTACATAGTTAATGGAGAATTTGGTGTGGTGTACCATTGAAGTTTTACTATCTTAAGAGCATAGCTTATGCACTTGGGTTGCTTCTATACTTAGGAGTGAGTGGGAAAGAGTCTTGAGCCTAGAGAGAGTGTAGTGCGAAGGAGGAAGTTGTGCATTGTACTTAATCATTATGTAGATTAGTATGGTGATATTGACAACATAAGACTGTAGTGGTTGCTTATGTTTAGTTCCACATTCTAATCAACATTCAAGTGCATATTGTAAGTGAGCCTATGTTGTGAATTTAAAACTTGAGTTAAAATGATAAGTGAAGTATCATGAAAAGACGTTTTATTATGTCATAAGGTGTGGCATGGTATATCAACCGAGTCCTATTAGTCACTATGCATGAGTCCATTGTATGAGGGGTGAGTTATCTAAATGGGAGGACACTCCTTGAAATGCATTAATTGGTCTAGCAACTATTTGTTCACTAACAAGGCTTTTTTCCTATGAAGAAACTCTGTTTGAAAATAAATAAGTAAATAAATAAATCTATATGAGGAATGATGAACACATGCTTCCCATTGTTAAAAACGTCTTTCATGGTAGGAGAAAGAACTTGAAAGTGCTAGAAATGGACAAGAAAAGAGCTAGTTACCAAAGTTGGTAAGTACTATATGTAGGTATAGAGGATATAATTTTGAGACGTAAGAAGTACAATGTTGAGAAGAGAAGACCTCAAGGTCAAATAACTAAATATTTGGAATGAAATCTTGTAGTAAATTTATTATTGATATAAAATGTTCACTAATCCATGTGTCAACATGGTTCTCTTTATGTATAAGCATGTTTGTAATAGTGAATTGATGACATCACATGAAAATCATTTAGTAGTATATTAGTCAATGTTCCTAAGCATGAGAAATTTTATGATGGAATATGTATTGTATCACTCAAGTTAGAGTGATAGTAAAGTCAATGATAATTGGTTATAATTTTTAAGATATTCTAGGTGGAATTATATGCTTGGCTTAAATTATAAACAAACTCAATATAAGATTCACTTAACTAAAGAACCAATAATGAAATAAGATTCTAATTGGCTATCAAACTAGTAGACTATACTTTAATATACAACTTAGGAAGAATAAATCTATAAGAGAAGCATGTCCTTTCATTAATTTAATTATCAAAGGTAATAAAATAGAGTCAAGACATAGTAAGGTTCCTACTAAATAGGCGTTGTTGCAATCAATATATTAATAGCCTCGACATGTTTTAATTAAATCATTGTCCAATGAGACCAATATAACACAAGGTTTCCTATCGAGAAAGATAAATAGAAGTTGTGTCATAAATTCTACTCATATTATGAAAAAACATAACTTCGGGATGAAGTTTCTTGAAGGGTGGGTGTATGTAACGCCCCATATTTTGGATTTAGGTAGTTAGAACTTTAATTTTTCTCATATTAGTAATTCATTTCTTAACAACTATTTGGACTCAACAATATTGATATAGACATGTGATAAGTGTACCTCTGAATCTATTTATGTGTTGCATACTATTATTTTAATTGTTATATGCTCATGATGATGATAACTCTTTGATTTGCTTAAACATGCAAATTAAGATGTGGAATTTAGGTACATGGATAATGATTCAAAGTTATGCTGAGAATGCATAACAGATGTAAGACATGATAAAAATAAACATACATTTCTTAATTGAATGTCAATACAGATATGGATTCTTATATAAAATTATGATGTATATACATGGATATGATTTATTGGTGAACTAACCTACAGGTTGAAGAGCTATGTGATAGCCAAATGACTACAGTGATGAGGTAGCATGGATGTCATAGACATCAAGAAGATAGTGTATTCTATAAAGTTATAATTATTATTTAATTTATGATTCAAAATATTGCTATGACTTGTGGTAAGTGTGGTTTTGATAGGACACACGACTTTCCCAGAGTGATTGTTTGATGACGTGACTATAAGAACAGTAGTTTCACAGTATGACGACTACTAGTTGTGTTTACCCTAGTTCTATGAGGAGGGGTGGAGGTATTTCCCACCATTTATCCTCTGAAACCTAGAGTCGTGGGAGGGTTGTGTGAAGTCACGCTTCTCTAGACGTGTGATGGTGACTGCTAGTTGCCTGTTGGGGAAGCTTGGTCGAGATGTATGACACTTCCACTCATGGGTTCTATACGGAGTTAGGTCAATATAGTTGATGTTCCATCTTAGTCCAACAAAGGAAAGGATAGGATGGAACATGGAAGTAGGTTAGGAAGGAAGGATTCTTCGATGTTAGTTGAGAATACTGATTGGAGATTAGAGATGCCACTATTGTTTACTTACTTGGTTCCTACCATGTTTAAAACCCTCTTTGATTTCCTATTGATATTTTAAGTGTGACAATGAGTTATTGATGAATTGGTGTAGTTTAGTTCATTAAGATTATTAAATGATGCATTACTTGATTTGTTGTCCTACATGTCTTGGTGATCATATAAGAACTTGTAACGAACCTCCCATTTCATTACGACCACAAGCCTCACATAACAGGTGCAAAAATCATTTTTTTTGTGTGTGTATGTAGGAAGGTAATAATGACATTATACTCAACATCGCAACACGACGACAAACACAGTGCATGCAACTCACGCCACAACAAACATAATGACCTAACATAAAAGAACATCAAGCACTTGCAAGAAATGTATGACATTCAACCGATGAAGAATAAGAATGACTACCCACCCGTCCTACCCTACAATGGTTAGGACCTCCAGGACACATAAGCAACGCTCAAGTCCAGGTTCCCATCGATTTTGACCATTTAAGGTCTTAAGGCTGGCGACTGTTCTGAGAAACAAGGAGGTGTCTACATCTCACCCGACACAAGCAGAGCAAGCCTACTAAGCTAAGGACAATCATCCTAACAACCCCACGCACCCAAAATTAATTACACAAGTAACTAGAACCCTTACAGTGAGCAACCAAGCACATTAAATGTTTACAAAACCAAGTACAAACATTAATTAAAATGAACAACAACACCCTCAACGAGAAGCGCAAGCTAAAAACGACTTCGTCAACAACCCAACCATTAATCAAGGCTAAAAGGTCAATATCTATGATTTAAATTGGCGTTAATTACAGATCAATTAACAAGTCTAAATTCCATTAGTCAACGATTTACCAACCAAACTTAAAATGAATTATGACTCAATTTAGCGTGTTTGAGTTACCAATTAGGCGATATCTATAAATCCAGCTAACATCAATTACATATCTAAATTAGCAAGTCTAAAATTTTCAATCTAGTCTTTACTCACCATACAAATTTTAATATTTATTACAACTTAAATGGACAATTCTATATTAATCTGAATCCCCATCCAACTAGCCATAAACTTGAATAACAACACTAACATTCTTAAAGTGGAATGATACCATTAGCACTTATAAGAAATTAAATCTCAACATGTAGTCTAGCTATATTGATCGAACTAACAATGCTAGCGGTCTACTATCATAGAGAAGGGAACTGCTAACTATTAACAGTGTTGTAGCAATTTAACAAGGTGATTATCATAGAAGTTACATGACAATTAATATAGCATTAACAAGATAGTTTACATGATTGTTTTCATAATAAATAATATAGCAATTAAAAGGCAGTTAACATTCTAGTTAACATACAATTAGCGTAACATTAAGAAGGCAATTTGTATGACTGTTAACATACCCATTCATAGCGCAATAACCAGACAATTTATATAATTGTTAAATATTTAACTCTCTGTGGCATTTAATCAATAGAAGGAATCTGCTGACAAATAACATTGCTGTAACAATTGTTTTGGCAATTAATAAGGCAAAAATATAGCATTTCATATTGCAATTAACATGGCCTTTAATAGAAAAATGAGGTTGCTAACCATTAACATTGTTGCAACAATTATTCTAGTAATTAATAAGGCAACAAAATAGCATTTATTATTGCAATTAACATGATAATCAACATGGCCAGTAACATTGTTGAATCACTAGAATCACTCCTAGGTGTCCCCAAATTCTCTTACAGGTTTTAATGACTTTCCCCACCATTAAATTGCTAGTTCAGTTTAAATTAGAAAGCTCTTAAATGGTAGATACTTTACTAAGTTTGAATTTCCTCTTTTTCCCTTATGTTCCCTTTTTTCCTTTTTATGTTTACCTCTTTTCCTAGTTTCCTAATATTTTAGATTTTCCCTCTTTCCCCTTTTTAATTAGAACTCAAAAAGGCAAGTGTGGAAATTAGCCCTTTTTCCCTTTTCTCATTTAATTAGTATATTTTAAATTATCAAAAAGATAAAACAATTAATTCCCTTTTTTTTTAATTTTATTCCAATAGTTTTTTTTTTTCTTGAATAAATTAAATTTCTTACTCCCTCCGTGTTACAAGATTTAACAAAGATCATACTCTTTATTTNTTAATAAAAAGGATTAAATTTTACCACTAGCACGATTTAGACCTAGACCTTAATTTTTGTGATGGGCGACATTTTATTAGGGAAAACGTTTTTAAAAATGCTTATCACATTATTCATCCTAAGTCCGTCTAGGTTCATTCATTTATCAAAAAAATGTGTCATGCCCTTCAGGACGCACTAGGTGCTCCAAGGGTGCCACTCACCTCATCTCTTCCCTTGCGCGACATGCCCTTCAGGACGCATTATGTGCTCCAAGGGTGCCTCTCGCCTCTTTCCATTTTTCTTGCACGACATGCCCTTCAAGATGCACCACGTGCTCCAAGGGTGTCACTCGCCTCTTGACTAATTTGGTAGACATCAAAAACCCCTGGAGTCAATACTCCGCCAGGTGAACTTGTGGGAGACTAAGGGCCTCTATGGAATAAGGCCCTCACATTATTGCACGCCCTTTAGAATCATCGTGAGAGAATATCGTAGGCTGTCCTCACGGCATCGTGGGTCCTCTCGAACTAGGTAAACATTAACCTACAGTTCGAGCCACGGTGGGAGTGCTAGTAGGTTGTGGCAGGACTGTTGTCCACACCTCTCCCTCAATATCTCTAGTAGTCGTGCGTGACCCCTATACTCCACATGTGAGTCTGGTCGGCAAGCTATCATCAACTTGCATCATCGAAAAATCATGTCAGAACATGTCCATATCATATCATCTAATCAGATGCACTAATATCACAGTAAAACAATCAAACCCCAATGTTACACTCCCTGACTCGATCTGGAGTCCAAGGGGTTCCATCGATGCCTCTGCATCCTTGAGGTCCAAAATCTTGCACACTCAGTAAAACCGAGTTAATAGCACCTGTCTATGTTGAGGCGGTAAAACAACATGTCATCATCCCATAAAGCCTCATAATCAAAATCAAAAGTTTTAATAGCATAATAATCCAGATCACTTGCGAGTAAGTGTCCTCAAAGAATAAGTTCACTTAGTGCGCTAGAGAGGGATGCTACATTCACCCCCTCTTGGTCCAAACTTCGTCCTGAAGTTTCGCAATATATATGTCGAAATAAAGTGTATCACAGTATTATATGTCTATCTATCAAACAAAAATGGAAACTGCTAGTGGATATCATATGCGTCCTCCCAGGTCGCTGAGTGTGGACTATAATTTTCCCACTGGACCTTGACCTGCTCTATCATTCGACACCATCGTTGTCGAACGTGATGATCCAAGATGTGGATTGGCTCAGTTGTGAGCACCCGCTCATCTTATACCTGCAAGAAACTCATGTCAATAACATGCGTAGGATCACTAATATAATGTCTCAAAACAGATACATGAAAAATGTCGTCCATACGCTTCAAAGAATTAGGCAAGGCTAGTCGATAGGTCACGGGCCCCTTTCTCTCCACAATCTCAAAAGGTCCCACGAACCTAGGAGAGAGTTTAACTCCCTTCCCAAATTTGATGAAACTTTTATGCGGTTTAACCCGTAAGAAGACTAGATCACCGACCTCGTAACTACGGTCGACACGGTACGCATATGCATAACTCTTATGTCGATCCTGCGCTTCTTTAATCCTTTTTCTTATTGTTTGCATTTTCTCTTCCATTTCTTGGATCACTTCTAGTCCTACTAGGACCCTATCCTCAATCCGATCCCAACTCAAAGGTGTCTAACATGGTCACCCATAAAGAAACTCGAAAGGCACCATCTTAATCGTGCTCTGGTAACTGTTGTTGTAAGAAAACTCCACTAGTGGCAAGAATTCTTCCCAATGCTTTTGTTGGTCCATCACATACATGTGCAACATGTCCTCCAAAGTCTGGTTCGTTCATTCGGTCTTCCCGTCAGTCTCCAGGTGATACGCAGTACTAAAGTTAAGTTGGGTTCCCAAGGCCTCTTGGAAACTCATCCAAAATCATCTAGTAAACACCGATCCGCGATCATATATAATCCTCTTAGGCATGCCATGCAGCCTCACAATCTCACTGATGAAAACTCTAGCTATGTCAGGTGCCTAATACATCGTATGAACATGAATAAAGTGAGCACTCTTCGTCAGAGTGTCTACTACTACGAAAAATTTAGTCATGTATCCTTGCTGTCAGTGGAAATCCAACAATAAAATCCATCTAAATAACCTCCCATTTCGATTCTAGAATAGCGTGTGGATGTAGTAATCCTATTGGGTGTCTATGTTCAGCCTTTACCTACTGACATTCTATCCATATGGCCACATAGTTGACTATGTCTTCCTTCATTTTCCTCCATAAGAATAAGGGTTTAAGGTCTTCCCTCATATTTGTGACTCCTGGGTGAGCCATGCAAACTTCTCTATGAGCCTCGCTTAGGATCAACATCCTCAACTCATCGTTCATCGGTACATAGATCCGATTTTTAGACCTAAATAAACCATCGCTATCAAATGAAAATCCTTCAAATCGTGGTACCATCATTGTGTTTTGTCTGATAAAACCCTTGACCTCTTTGTACTAGTCATCGTCACGCTGTAAGGTTAGAATCTTTTCACGTATATTCGTCTAAAGAGGCAGCACCGAAAAGATGCGATGTCTCCGACTCAATGCGTCTGCCACTCGGTTCATTGTTCCCTTTATGTAAGTAATCTCAAAGTCGTACTCGCTAAGCAATTCCGACCAACGTCGTTGTTGCGCGTTCAGGTCACTTTGTGTAAAGATGTGTTGTAGTCCATAGTGGCCAGTCTTTAGTTCAAATTTTCATCCAACAAGGTAGTGTCTCCAAACCTTCAAGGCATATACGATGACTAACAACTCCAAATCCTGCATTGCGTAGTTCACCTCATGCCTTCTCAGTTTCCTTGAAATGTAAGCGATTACTCATCCGTCTTGCATCAAGACTCTGCCTAAGCCTTCCTTGGATGCGTTAGTGCATACCAAGAATTCTACATCCATGTCCGGGACCTTTAGTATCGGTGTTGTTGTCAACAACTCCTTGAGCCTCCGAAATGCTTCCACGCATTTCTCGGTCCAAACAAACTTCTATTTTTTCTTCTTCAATTCCGTGATCAGATTTGCTATCTTCGAAAACCCCTCGACAAACCGTCGATAGTATCCTGCTAAACCCATGAAGCTACACACTTCCGGGACATTCGTCAGCGCATGCCATTCCATAATGGCATCAACCTTTGTTGGATCCACAACGATACCTTCACCGGAGATGACGTGCCCTGAGTAGTGGATCTTCAATTGATAAAATGAGCATTTGGATAACTTCCCATACAATTTGTGCTCTCGCAGACACTGTAGTACCAAGCGCAAGTGCTTGTCATACTCCTCCATCGTCTGAGAGTAAATCAAAATATTTTCAATGAATACTTGGATGAACTTGTCCAAGTACTCATGGAACACCCCATTCATCAAACTAATAAATACCCCTGGGGCATTTGTCAGTCCAAATGGTAAAACAATAAACTCATAATGTCCAAACCTCGTCTTAAAGGCAGTCTTAGGGACGTCATCTTCCTTAATCCATAACTGGCGATACCCTGATCGCAAATCGATCTTTGAGAACACCATCGTGCTCTTCATTTGATCGAACAGATCATCAATCCTCAGCAACATATATTGATTCTTGATCGTGGCCTTGTTCAATTGACGGTAGTCAATGCAGAGCCTCCACGACCCATCCTTCTTTCCTATGAAAATAATAGCTGCACCCCACAGTGACACACTAGGACGTATCAGTCCCAGGTCTAGCAACTCCTTTAGTTGCATTCCCAACTCCTGTAATTCCGGGGTTGACATCCGATAAGGTGTTCTAGCTATCGGTTTTGTTCCCGGTTTTAGGTCTATAGTAAACTCCAATTCCCTCTCCGGTGACATCCTAGGTAACTCCTCCGAAAATACGTCCGCAAACTCTCTCACCACCGGAAGGTGTTCTAAACCTTCCGTTAATCCCTTCTCATTTAACGCAAGGATCGCATAAAGCTTGGACCCCTTGAGCATGCTCTTCCATAGTTGTAAGGAAGAGATGAACCTCAGGGAAAATCCCTGGTTCCATCCTACAATCACACATCTCTGTCCCTCATCATCAACCAAGCTCAACCGTTTCATCTTATAGTTGAGTATCGCCTCATGCGATTCCAGCCAGTGAATACCAATTACGACATCATAAGATCCTAAGATCGTGACGTATAGGTTGGCCCTTGTGACAAACTCTCCCAGGTTAAGGATACAGCCCGTAACCTTTCCTCCAACCTTTTGTTTGGCTCCCAAGGCCATCTCTACGAAGCTAAACTCATCATGTTCAACTACCTTTACCTTAATCCTTTTTAGCACTGCACCGGAAATGAAACTCTCGGTAGAACTGGGATCTATCAAAATACTAAGGGTCTAGTTAGTGATGGTACCTGTCATCTTGAGCACACTCGACTGATGCTCTTCCTGGCAGTTATTCAATGCTATATGAATTCGATGGGCCTTGCCCATATCTCCCACGGTAGTGGGTTCGGCTGATCTAGACGCTCTAGTCCTCTCCACCGGGTAGTCGCGTTGGTAGTGTGGCTCCCCACACGTCCAACACCACTTCTTCGGCCCAGTAGTCCTGGTACCCGAAGTAGAAGGTGATGGCCCTCCGGCCTGGAATCCTGGTCTGTTTTGCTGAACAGGCCTAAACTGCTGCTGTTGCGGTTAACATTGTTGATGATGTTGTGGTCCCCGATAAGGTGTCTGCTACTGAGGCGTCGATCACCAAGGTGTAGTGAAAGCGGATCCCCTCCGGAAGCGACGATATCCCGACGTATGTCTGGCTAGTGTCTGATGCTGTTGTGCTCCAGAAGACACCTGTCGTGCTGGTCTCGCTGGAGTCTTGGTCTGACCCCCATTGATAAGCTCCTCCTCTGCTATGAGGGCCTTATGGACGACATCATGCAAGGTTTGAGGCATCAAAATCCTGACCTTTTCACGTATGCTACCGTTAAGGCCAAACACAAACCTGTTGACCTTAAGTTTCTCAGTGTTAAGGTGCAGAGCATATCGGAGCAGCTCCATAAAATGGGCCCCGTACTCAGGCACCATACGACCTCCCTATCGTAAGGCGTTGAACTCATTGAGTTGATGCTCAATGAATTCCTCTGAAAGGTACCTCTCTCAGAACCCTTCCTCGAACATTTCCCATGACACGTCTTCGAGGACCACGTTCAGCTGCGGTAGGAGCGTCTTCCACCATAGAAGAGTGCTTCCTTTCAGTTGGAAGACCGCCATGCGGACCTTCATGTTGGAGGTACAATTGTGAAGTGCAAAGCACATCGCCATATTCTCCAACCATGCCTCAACAGCTACGTCATTCGAGGAACCAAAGAACTCGGGAAATTTGACCTTCTCGAATTCACGGTGAACGCTACCAGTACCGACCAGAGTGTGCGATGGAACCTCAGTGGGTGTCGGCGCCCTGGCCTCATCTCTGTCCAAATGACCGATTAGTGCCTCAAACATGCGTTGAAAAGATCTCATCATTCTGACCACATCACCAACTGTTATTTGCTCATGCCCGACAACCTGTTCATCTCCCTGGGGGTTAGACCCCTTAGGCGTGGATGCTACTGGAGGCATCATGCCTCCTCCCCTAGCACCCCTTCATCTGCCTCTGCTACGTCCTCTAACCATGATTACCTGTACGAATACAAGTCAACTCAATTAACAACATTAGAATCAAATCATATCAACAAAAGCCGTAGCAATCCCAAGTCGCGGGTTGAACCCTCTCTGATACCATATGTAATGAACCTCCCATTTTGTTATGACAACAAGCCTCACATAACAAGTGCAAAAATTAATTTTTGTGTGTGTGTATGTAGGAAGGTAATAATGACATTATACTCAACATCGCAACACGACGACGAACACAATGCATGCAATTCATGCCACAACAAACATAACGACCTAACATAAAAACACATCAAGCACTTGGAAGCAATGTACGACATTCAACCGATGAAGAATAAGAATGACTACCCCCCATCCTACCCTGCAATGGTTAGGACCTCTAGAACACATAAGCAATGCTCAAGCCCAGGTTCTCATCGATTTTGACCATTTAAGGTCTCAAGGCTAGAAATTGTTCTAAGTAACAAGGAGGTGTCTGCATCCCACCCGACACAAGCATACCAAGCCTACTAAGCTAAGGAAAATCATCCTAACAACCCCACTCACCCAAAATTAATTACACAAGTAACTATAACCCTTACAGTGAGCAACCAAGCACATTAAATGTTTACAAAACCAACTACAAACATTAATTAAAATGAACAACAACATCCTCAATGGGAAGCGCAAGCTAAAAATGACTTCGTCAACAACCCAACCATTAATCAAGGCTAAAAGGTCAATATCTATGATTTAAATTGGCGTTAATTACAGATAAACTAACAAGTCTAAATTCCATTAATCAACGAGTTACCAACCGAACTTAACATGAATTATGACTCAATTTAGCGTGTCTGAGTTACCAATTAGGCGATATCTATCAATCCAACTAACATCAATTACATATCTAAATTAGCAAGTCTAAAATTTGCAATCTAGTCTTTACTCACCATACAAATTTCAATATTTATTACAACCTAAATGGACAATTCTATATTAATCTGAATCCCCATCCAACTAGCCATAAACTTGAATAACAACATTAACATTCTTAAAGTGGAATGATACCATTAGCACTTATAAGAAATTAAATCTTAGCATGTAGTCTAGCTATATTGATCGAACTAACAATGTTAGCGGTCTACTATCATAGAGAAGGGAACTGCTAACTATTAACAATGATGTAGCAATTTAACAAGGTGATTATCATAGCAGTTACATGACAATTACTATAGCATTAACAAGATAGTTTACATGATTGTTTTCATAATAATTAATATAGCAATAACAAGGCATTTAACATTCTAGTTAACATACAATTAACGTAACATTAACAAGGAAATTTGTATGACTGTTAACATAACCATTCATAGCGCAATAACCAGGTGATTTATATAACTATTAACTATTTAACTCGTAGTAGCATTTAATCAATAAAAGGAATATGCTGACCAATAACATTGTTGTAGCAATTGTTCTAGCAATTAATAAGGAAAAAATATAGCATTTCATATCGCAATTAACTTGGCCTTTAACAGAAAAAGGAGGCTGCTAACCATTAACATTGTTGCAGCAATTATTCTAGTAATTAATAAGGAAACAAAATAGCATTTATTATTGCATTTAACATGATAATCAACATGGCCAGTAACATTGATGTGGTAATTAAAGCTTGGCAGAGAGAACGTTGGGTATGTGTTCAATGTGAAGGAGGATAAAAGGGACAAACAAAACTGCAGAAGGACCAACTCGTGGTCAGTCAACAACAACTCAAGCAATGATTAAGGCAACTCGTGGTCAATTAAGATGACAACACAATCAATTTCTAATTATCAAAAACACGGTCACTCCAACAAGTAAAGTTGTGATTTAAATGTATAAAATCGTGCATGATTTCTACAGCAACACAGTCAACTTCTGATTATCAAAAACGTGGTCATCCAGGCAAGTAAAGTTGTGATTTAAATATATCAAATCGGGGATGATTTCAACAGCAACACAATCAACTTCTGATTATAAAAAACGTGGTCATTCCGACAAGTAAAGATGTGATTTAAATGGATAAAATCGTGGATGATTTCAACATGCAACACAATTCGTTTTTAATTTCCAAATCGTGGTCTTTCACAACAGGAAATTTGACGAATTGAAAAGAAAAAACGTGGGCATTAACAGGAATCAAATGACAGCAAAATTTTAAAGCAAAACATAGTCTTCATCAAGGGAAAAATCACCCCAAAGGTAAAACGAAATGCAGACAAGAATAATTCCTCTTTTCCGTTGCTAGAATACAAAATAAAAATGCAGACCAGAAATCATTTCGTTTTTCATTGCCAGAATACCCAATGTAAAATGCAGAGATGAGTTCATTTCATTTTTCATTGCTAGAATACCCAATGTAAAATGCAGAGATGAATTCATTTCATTTTTCATTGCCAGAATACCCAAAATAAAAATGCAGACCATAAATCATTTCGTTTTTCATTGCTAGAATACCCAATGTAAAATGCAGAGATGAATTCATTTCATTTTTCATTGCCAGAATACCCAATGTAAAATGCAAAGATGAATTCATTTCGTTTCTCATTGCCAGAATACCCAAAATAAAAATGCAGACCAGAAATCATTTCGTTTTTCATTGCCATAATACCCAATGTAAAATGCAGAGAGGAATTCATTTCGTTTTTCATTGCTAGAATACCCCAATACAGTGTAGACAATAGTAAGAGAACACAAGGATCCAATGGGAAGGGTCATGGAATGATTGCAGAGGTTCTATCAATAAAGGCATAGAGAAAACCAACCAGGACACAAGATAATCCACACGCAAAGTTCGTTGCCAGATTGCGGAATCAACAATCAGCCAGGGACAAAAATCAAAGGTAGACGGCTAACAGCTTCATCCTTCACTCATCATCCTCGCATAGAAAAGTAAGGCGTTGAGATCCATAGGTCTTTTAACGCTAACGCGATGACCGTAGATCAGGCTCCTGGCTGACTGCTCAGGCGAGGACTGGTGAGTTAGGGACGAAGGCTAAACAACCATGAAGGTCATAATCAACAAAACAAGTTGGTCAATCAGTTCACTCACCCAAGTAAAAATGCAGATTCAATCATAAGTTCTAAAAAAATTTACCATACAAAACGAAGAAAGCGTACCGTTCCTGTTCGGGGTGGACGTCCCGCGTGCTCCTTGCAACTTCCGCGTGCCAACCAGCGAGACTACACTAGTACCTCCCAACCAATGCTAGGGGTACTCTTCTTCTCCCTTATCCCCCCCGAGCTGCAAAGGGGCCACACACTCACTATCCATAGATTTCGACTAGCTCCTAGCTCGTCTTGCAAGGCCCAACTACCACTCCTTACTGAGCTGGGTATCCCAACTCCCATAAGTTAATTCAGTCAAGTAGATATTTCTGAAGTGTAACATTATGCAAACAAAAGAGATCCAACATCCATCTCCTCCCTTCATTATGTAGAGTTTTGTGGTTCCTTACTTTCCAAAAATCTTGTTTAGTTAAGTTTTTAAAATTTAATTCCTAAAAATTCCTTCCCATGCAAGTGTCACCCATCCCCTTCATTCCTCCATAAATTAATTTCTTTAATTAATTAATTATCTTTATTTCCCTCACCCACCTAGAGTTACTCCTAGACTCACTCCTAGGTGTCCCGAAATTCTCTTACAGGTTTTAATGACTTTTCCCACCATTAAATTGCTAGTTCAGTTTAAATTAGAAATCTCTTAAATGGTAGATACTTTACTAAGTTTGACTTTCCACTTTTTCCCTTATGTTCCCTTTTTCCCTTTTTATGTTTACCTATTTTCCTAGTTTCCTAATATTTTAGATTTTGCCTCTTTCCCCTTTTTAATTAGAACTCAAAAAGTCAGGTGTGGAAATTAACTCTTTTTCTCTTTTCTCATTTAATTAGTATATTTTAAATTATCAAAAAGATAAAACAATTAATTCCTTTTTTTTTTTTGTAATTCCAACAGATATTTTTTTTCTTCAATAAATTAAATTTCTTACTCCCTCCGTGTTACAAGATTTAACGAAGATCATACTCTTTATTTATTATGTTTTTACATTTTATTATATATATATATATATATATATATATATATATATATATCAAAATCCTTTGAATAAAAAGGATAAAATTTTACCACTAGCATGATTTAGACCTAGACCTTAATTTTCGTGATGGGTGACATTTTATTAGGGAAAAAAAAATTAAAAATTCTTATCACATTGTTCATCCTAAGGACGTCTAGGTTCATTCATTTATCAAAACAACACGACGTGCCCTTCAGGATGCACCATGTTCTCCAAGGGTGTCACTCACCTCTTGAATGACTTGGTAGACATCAAAAACCCCTGGAGTCAATACTCCGCCAGGTGAACTTGTGGGAGACTAAGGGCCTGTATGGAAAAATGCCCCTGCCTTATTGCGCGCCCCTTAGAATCTTCATGAGTGAGTGTCACAGTCTGTCCTCACGGCATTGTGGGTCCTCTCAAACTAGGTAAACGTTAACCTACAGTTCGAGCCACGGCGAGAGTGCTAGTAGGCTGTGGAAGGGCTGTTGTCCACACCTCTCCCTCAACATCTCTGGTAGTCGTGAGTGACCCCTTTACTCTACATGTGAGTCTGGTCGACAAGCTATTTTTAGCCTGCATCATCAACAAATCATGTCATACCACATCCATATCATATCATCTAATCAGATGCACTAATATCACAATAAAAAAATCAAACCCCAATGTTACACTCCCTAACTCGATTTGGAGTCTAAGGGGTTCCATCGATGCCTCTGCATCCTCGAGTTCCAAAATCCTACACACTCAGTAAAATCGAGTAAATAACACATGTCTATGTTGAGGCAGTAAAACAACATGTCATCATCCCATAACGCCTCATAATCAAAATCAAAAGTTTTAATAACATAATAATCCGGATCACTTGCGAGCAAGTGTCCTCAAAGAATAAGTTCGCTCAGTGCGCCAGAGCGGGATGTTACAGAACTATGCACTAGAGGCAATGATTGTTTATCGTTAGTACATACATGAGATATGTGTCCGCTAGCTATGCACACATACCCTACCCATGTACACTAGTATAAGTAATTAATGTATTAATTATTAAAGTAAATTATTAACTATTT
>ML780780.1:79039-97949 GCA_009831015.1 Picea engelmannii | reverse complement strand
TGTTGTTTAATGCAAGTCATTTATATTTAGTTTTATTTTAATATTTTCCCAAAATATCTAGATAAGGGAGGTTGATGGATAATAATGAGGGTGGTTGAGGAGACTTGGGGAAGTGTGTATGGAAACTTGATAAATAGGGAGAATAAGTAGAGAGGATGGGGGGGATGGAGAGGTTTGAGAATGATGAGAGGTTGTGAAATTCTTGGAAAATATAATTCTTGTGATAGTTTTCTTTGAGCATTTGTGTTTTGATGTTCTTGGAGTCACGGTCACAGAGGACCAAGAAACCAAAAGGTTTCTTGGAGCTAGGAAGCCAGCTAGGCTCCTAGTTGGCAGGGAGGATTCCATTGTTTCACTCTGGGAAAGCGGAAAAAGAATGCTTGGAAGCGCCTAGGACTACATTACAATGAATGAGCTTCGACAAACTAAGGAAGAGGTATTTTTCAATGGTATTTGTTGTTGATATTTTGTATATACTTTTTTTTTAAATTGCAAATCTTAGATTTAACCTATTACTTATTTCATCATGCTATTTAGATTTATCATTGAGAAAATGTAGAAGAATTGTGTAAAGGAAATGAAATGATGTTAAAATAAATTTGTTATTGTGTATGTATTTAATAAATGATTAATTTCTTAGCATCCTGTAGATGGGTTCTACACCCCAAGTACTTCATATCAAATTGTGTTGAAAGATGAGACTTCAAATGAAAAATCACATCCTTACTATTAAGAAAGAATAATATATCATCTACATGTAGAGTGATAACAAGGAAATTATCACAATATTGTTTGTAATATAGGATGATTTGATTTGGATTTCAAAAATAATTATCCCAACACAAAGGAATAACACATTTAGTACCAAATTATGGGAGACTATTTGAGACAATATAAATACTTTTTTAACTTGCAAATTAATGTCTATTTCCCTCTTTTGACATAGTTATTTGGTTGTGTCATATAGGTCTCCTCCTTCAAGTCACCATGTAGGAATTTTGTTTTTGCATCCATATGTTATATGTCTATATCAAAAGCTACTACTATAGATAACAAGAACCTAATAGATGTTATCTTGGAAAATGGAGAAAAGATATCACTAAATTATATCCCCTCAACCTAAGAATATCCTTTTGCAACCAACCTTGCCTTGTATTTTTAAACAATGTCATCTAAACCAATCAAATTTTTGAATACCCATTCAGATCTAATGGATTCCATCTATTAAGCGAGGGGACCAATTCCAATCTATCATTATTTCTAAGTGCAACCAATTCCTCATCCATGGTTAGTCTACAAGACCCCTTATCTTCCATCTCCATTTTCTCTTTCATAGTTCTAGGATCATCAGTGTTATTAGATAGAAAATATATATATGAAATTGTAATGACTATAATTATACCTATTTGGTTGATTTATTTTCTGAGTGGACCTCCTTATAGTTTGAGGTGGAGTTTCCTCCTCCTATATTGAATTATTTGAACTCTGATCCTCATCATTCCCTTCATGAAATTAATGTTCACTTTTTGGTTAAACTTTCTTGGTATTTTATGGCAATTGAGCCACTAACTTCTTCTCATCCTATTATGGTCGCACCACTATGAGAGATGGATTAAATTCTCTCAAAATAACATTTATTATGTACAATTTTTTTAAAGAAATAACATACAAAAGATTGTGCCCTTTGACATAAATACTATAGCTGGTGAAAATACACTTCACTACCTTGTTATCTAACTTAGACTAGTTCTTCTTAGGAACATGAGCACATGCCTCACAAAAAAAAAAACAAATATGATGAAGTGGAGGATTATTTCCCATGCATACCTCCATAGGGGTATTATCCACAAGATATGATGTGGGATACCTATTAATTAGGTAACATGAATTAGAAACAACTTCAACTAAGAAATTCTTCTCTAGGATGGCTCCACTAAGCATAATCCTAACTCTATCCATCAATTTTTTATTCATATGTTCTGCAACTCAATTCTACTAAGGGGTATATGGAGTTGTATTATGTCTTCCAATTCCATTCTCCTTGAAAAACTAATCAAAATATGTAGAAGAAAAATGATCACCATTATCATTCCTCAACACCTTAATCATTCTACTAGTCTCATTTTCCAAGAGAGATTTAAGCTCCTTAAATTGACTATAAACCTCAGGTTCATTTCTAAGAAAATATACACATGTCCTTATATAATAATTACTAATGAGTGACACATAATACAAATCATTATAACTTGAATGATATTTAACATGACCAAATACGACATAATGAATTAATTTTAACAACCCAAAAGCTTTATGATAGCTAGAATAAAACTAAATAGGGACCCGTTTTCCAAATATGAAATATTCACAAAAATAAAATTGAAGAGAATAGTCATTCAATCCATCAATAATATTTTTGTTTTTCAAGGCCCATAGGCCTTTATAACCTATATGGACCAATCATTGGTTCTATATCATTGTCTCCTTTGCAGGTAACTTTCTTTATGAAGAAAAAGTTGTTCAATAGGTTGTGATTGTGAAGGTGTATATCATACATATATCTCCACTAAAAAAATAAAAGAACTATTAAACTCAATAGTTCATGCATTAATCTAGAACAAATTTCCCACACAAAAGCCCTTAGTGAGTAACGTAGCTTATCAAACCATCATGCACCCTTTGTCATAGAGAAATACCTATGCACTTTCATCATTAAGTGTGCCTAGTGATAGTAAGATTCGTGCTAAAACATGAATGTGAAAACCTCAATTGATCCCCTTTACTCTTCCATAAAGGAATTTAATCAAGACTCTTCCATGACCAACAATGATAAGAAGATATTCATCACCAAGTTATACCATCCCACCATCATATTTATCATACAATAAAAACTAGTGCCAATGGGAAGTCATATTGAAGGAAGCTCCAAATTCTATCATCCATACACTCTCACCTGCATGGGTTTCCAAATATAAAACAAAGAAATCTCCACCATCCTATTGAGAACATTTTTCAGTTTCATCATCAAAATCATTCATTTTCTTCACATTCTTATTCATCTCTTCCTTGCAGTCCCTTATGAAATTCCTGACCTTGTCGTAGTTCAAACATTTTTACTTCAACTTTTTGAGAGTCTTATCTCGCCAAAAATATTTGGATCTACCCTTTTATCTCTTCTTGTATACCTCGAAGAAACCAAAAATATTCTAGGATGATCTAGTCTAATAGGTAGGACTTTAGGTGCTGAGAAATAACATTTGAGATAATATTATAAATGTTGTTGCAGAGTGATATGGGTCAAAATTGGTCAAAAGAGTGACGATAATCATCCTTTGGAATTAAGGAAACAAAAGTTGTGTTGAAATATTCCATCATTTTCCTTGGATATATGGAGTATTCCACCACCCTTAGGAGATCATTTCTTATAAAATCAAAACATTCTAGATAGAATTCCATTGAAAGCCTATCGGGTCAGGGGATTTCGTTCTTCTAGAAACTCCAGAGTACTCCCAATAACTCCTCCTTAGAGACTTCATACATCAAGTGATCATTCCCATCATGATCAATGAAACCTATAAATAGATAGACTACGTACAATAATTCTTCAATGGTCATCCTCGAACCCTCTTTGACTAGATTATGGAAGTGTTGAACACTAGTTGAGGAAATGTATTTGGAACTTGAGGAAATAGATATCTTTGGACTATCTATGGACCAGATGGTGTTTATATAATTCCATCAATTATAAAAGTTGTAAAAAACATTTGTGTTTTCATCCCCATCTTGAAGGCATAAATCTTAAATTTTCAGTCGCTATTCCTTTCCTCGATCCAGGATAATGTTCCGTCAAGTTTGTTCCAAGAATTTTAGGTATTATTTTTCTTTTTCTTTTTTTATCATAGGAAGGGAAATGACCTTCCTCATCCATCCAATTATTCATTGTTTCCATTTTTTAATCGAGTAAAGAGTCATCTCTCTTCTTTTTTCCTTTCCCCATGTTTCAGATACTGTCTTCATTCTTTATAGATTGTCCAAGAATTGGAGAGAGGATATTCCTAAGTAGATCATTTGTATTGGATCCAACAATATTTCAGTGAATCCTTAAAATATGGATCCTCAAACCATGAAGAATTCAACTTGAAGGGGATAGGGGCTTGTGAAATTGGGAATCTATCTCAAGAAGAATGGGGTTGTCGTCTAAAGCCCCACCAATGAATATTCATTGTATTATTATGAGGTTCACTTCTACTATAGATTATGATACTAGGAATATGAAAAACCTTTTGGCTATTCATGCTTCCTTGAACCTCATATTTCTCCAAGTGGAGAAAACATTTTCAGGTTGAATGCAAAGTAACCTTGCCTCCTCTAATATTTGAAGCAATAAATATAAGAGGGGATCAATGAATGTTGCGGGACACCAAATTTGACTTTGTTCTAAGATGAAATTTAGATGCCCTCCCAGAATGAGATGTACAAAGTTCAACATTACGAGATTAAGGTTGATCTACCAAAAAATATTTCTCTCCTAGTAAGGACCATAAATGTTTATACATTGAAAGTGAAATTTTAGTTTTGAAGAGAGAAGATAAATACCCAGGCCATAGGGAAAATTCAAAGATTTTTGAAGATTTAAAACATCCTTTCTCCACCCGAAAAGTAGACCTCTTGATCTTCCATGAGCATAAATCATGAGAAATTACCAACCAAGAAGGCCTAAGAGAGGGATTTTATGACCCTGTCTCCTTCCAACATGGTTTGTTGAAGGAGAAGGATACACGGTTTATGGGTCTCCACCAACCTCTTGATGGCCAATTTTTGAGAGGAATAGGAAAAATATTTGTAGTTAAGAGAGAGGATGATCATGGGGAATAGGTCCTCGAAGAAGATTCTCTAAGAGTCCCAAATAATTTGTATTGTTTCCCATAATGGGGTTTTCAATTTTCCTACTTTTGGGGCATGGAGAGAAATTATTTATGGCCCCACTGAGATGAATTAAAATCTTTGGGTTCATATCCTCTCAATCCTCCTCCTATTCTCAATTGCGGAGGAACATGGTTCTTGACCTTGGATCTAAGATTATACTTTTGGGGGGTTATAAGAATGAAATCATAAGTAGGATATGAGGCCCTAGAGGGGGGCGAGGGGAGTCACATAAAAGGAAAAGTGGGTAATTTTTTTGGGAATAAATGGGAGGGACAGGAATTGGAGGGGAATCCAACGAGAGGGAGAGGCTAGAGATACATAAAATAAATTCAAAACCAGAACCATGGATACGGACTTGGGGAATATTGTTTATTGAACCAAATTGGAAAGAACCAAAAAAAATAAGAATGAGGGGATGGTAAGGAGGAGTACTTACCCAATGAATATCTTAAGACCAGAGTCAAAGGGGAGGATAGAACATCATAGGCTACTTTAGAAGAGTCCTTGTTGATTTTATTAGAATATAGAATAGTGGCATGGGTTCGAGTACCTTGACTCGAGGCAAGGATGGTCATGCTAACCTACATTGTTACTTCCTCATTTTTTCTCAAAACATTTTGTCTAGTTGACCTTCTGCAATCTTTCACTCGGTTCTTGTATGAGTGGAATAAACCACAATGAAAGTGGTTCCCTTTGTAATATATACTTTTCTTTTAGGTGGTGGTCACATGTTGAATCATTATGGATTCACGTAAGCCTCCAAAAAGTTTAATACCCACTAGAATCCTTGCCATACCCATGTATCCATAGGTTTTGTAGGACTTGTCTTATTTGTATAACAACCCAATAGAATTCCCAATTTCTTTGAATACTTATTATGACCATAGTATGAGAGGTAACCTTGGGAGAATGGACCATATCAAAGTAATATCCAAGCATTCTAAACTATAATCAAATTTCACTATCCATTTTTTAAGAAAAGGAGCATGTACACCCCTGTTACATTGGACATGTAGGATTTTTTCAGCATCAGCCCCTGAATGCATAACCTAATCCATCCACCCTTTCACTATAAATAAGCTTCTAGGATAATATACTAAGAGTAATTCAAAAAAATTAATTTGTCTATTCATGCAGGGAATCCCTAGACATTTGCTTGCTGGTGAAGTGACCTACTAGTTATGTGTCCCCCATTTGAGAAATTTCATTTAATTTGACTCCCTCTCCAAGTACAAGGATTGCATATTCTTCATTCCTTTTAATGTATTTCCTGATGAATCTCTCTTCCTCCATAGATAAATTCTTTGAACCTGATTGCAGGATAGATGAGGCATGAGAGGGGGTAGTTTTTTCTACTCCTCTACTCATTAGTTCAATGCTGAGAAAATAACGTATAAAACTATGGATAAAGGGGTTTCCTATAAGTGCTTCCTATTTAGGAAGTAGAGAATCTTCGAAGATGGAAGGGGGAGTAGAGGGAAGTTTATGATAATGAAAGAGGGAGGTTTTTATTGCGCATGATCTAACACCTTCTGGATTGATGAGAGAAACACTTGAAGAAAATATAGAGGGGGGTTTATGTTTACTGTATCAAGAGATCCAAGAGGAGGATTTGGGATATCAAGGTTCATAGAATATGAGGACACAAACATATATGAATAACCCCTCTAGAATTTAATGTGAGAGAGACTAGAGTTGGTAGTGTTGAGTGTATTTGGTACAAATTAAGGAAAATCAATATTCAAGGTTTCATAGTGATTCCTTATCCCACTCTAGGATGTTGGCGATGCCAAAATATGCTTCCCATTAAAGGGGTATATAGATTATTCTACAAGATCCTCTTCCATCATAATCACATGGACTAGGATGACAATTAAGTGTTAGACAGTTTATCATCCTAATGGATCATCATGTGGAAAAAAAATAAGAATCCATAGCGATATGTTTCGGGGACAAGGGTGGGGTTGGTCTATGGAAACCTTTTCAACAAATCCATATATAGTGTTATTCTTTATTGGAGTGAAAACATAGGATAGCATACTATAAAAAGGATCATAACTATTTGATGTCATTATTGATAATTTATGTAGGTTATATGTTAAGGGTTTGGGTGAGACCTCAATTAATAATGAATGACACTACCTAATTTAAGTCGAGATGGAGATACATATGAAATCGATCCCATGGAATTGTTGATGATGATAAAAAAAATGATTTGAGACCTTTTATGCAATCCTTTAATTTTTTTAGTGAAGATTCTAAGTGGTGGGATAACCTTGATGAAGATACTAGGTTCTACTACACATGGGAGAAATTACCAAGGAAGAAGACGGAATAATAAAACATATTCCAGGAATAGGGCATCACAAAACCATTATTTGATAAGATATTATTAGAGACCAACAACTACAACAAATTGAAGAAGTTCCAACAATAACACATGGAATCAAAGGAAAGAAAATTATGCAACAACTAGATTTCAAGGATGAAGACCAAAACTAATTGAGTTTAAATGGATTGATCGCCATCAGTGGAAACAATAAATTAGGAATATAAGGAAATCCTATTACTTGGTTTCATCACATGTAACACCCTTAATTGCAAAGCTTCGAGGACAAAGATATTTTGAGGGTACTATGTTATGAATCCAAGGGGGGAATAAATGGGATTAAATGTGTATGGTATGACCCAAAAGGTGGAATATGTGGGGTTAAACATATATGTAATGGGGTGAATGTAAATGTGATAGTGGTCATCTATTAGAGGGTCCACATGTGCAATACATAAATAGGTATATATAGAGATCATGTAGTCATCATTGAAGGAACATATGATTTGGATGTATGAATGTATTTGAGTATTTGGATGAGGTTATCATATTCTTCAAGTAGTTATTGTGTAATTCATATCTCTTATCTATATTCAAGTTGTTCTCCAAATTCACATTTAGTGTATATGGTGTCTTTTGTTTTATTGTGATATTTTAATATTATGGTACACAACACAATTTGAATGATAAAATATTTTTAAAATCATATATATGGCATACATTCATCAAATTCTATTTTTGACATGTTCAACATTTTCATTAAAGTTATACATGATACGTTATGTTCATATTGAAAATGTTTTTATATCAATTTATGCCATTTTGAAATAAAAATTTGTGGTTATTTGTAGATAAAAGACGTGACACGTTTTTAGTCTTGGCCCATTCAACGAGATTTTATTTGTTCAACTAATAACAAAATAGATAATTTTAGACTAGATAAGCACTATAAAAATTATCTTATTGTTATTAACACCCAATTCAAAGAGTATGAGAATAATGGTACATGAAAAACCTTTTCATTGAAGAATAATTATAAGTTCAAGATGGTGACTTTATGAGAAATTTTATGGAACTCATCTATTACACAGGAGAAAAAATCAATATCATGATTTTATTACCTATAATATTAAAATTTTGTGGATTTACTTTTATGTGGGAATAAAATCATAGAAAAAAATCCCACTATGAGAAGAAAGCCACATCTGAGAAGCATAAATTATTTCATAGTAAGAATGGAAAGAGGTATTTCCTAATTGTTAGGATATTTAGAGACTTAGGAGTTAGTTAAGATCTACTTGGTCTAGTGTGTCGTTAGGTAAAAGTGTGTTTCTTAGTTTGTTTCTTTAGTATGCATTAGTATGAATTTGTAGTTAGGAAATCTAATGGTCAGGATATGTTCTCAACATAGAGTGATCTGACGGTTCATACTCTCCTCGATCTTAATGGCCATTTATCTGTGGCTTAACACTCGATTGGTCCATGATCTCTATTTAAAGATCATGGAGGGCCATTTGACGATGATCGATTGTGAGAAAATCTATTGTAAATTCTCTCTGTAATATTTTTCTTTTGCATTAATAAACTGCTCCAAGTGGCCGCGTTGGTTGGCGTCGTGGATGTTTCCCCGTAGGGGTTTTATCATGTGAAAACATCAGTGTGTTAATATTTGATATGGTTATGTGAGTGGTTATTAAAGGTGTTCATCCTCTATTGGAATACCTGTGTTGTCGAACATGGTATCAGAGCCTGTTTGAAGACCCGCTCCTGTTGTAGATTGAGATCGTGAAGCCGAGTTGCCTCATCTCCAGTTTTTGTCATTTTAGTACATTTTTGGGCTGAAAGGACTGTTCCATTGCATCCATTTCACTCGTTTCATTTAGGAACACTTTTTGTTTCACTCGAAAAGGTTTTTGTTTTCCCAAGATACGACCATTACAGACAGATCCAGAGGTATAAAGTTTGAATACGCATTTTTAAAATTTTTTGCAGAGAAGTATTTTGGTTTTATTTTGGTTTTGTATTTGTTTTCTCCAGGTTTTTACTCTTTTAGATCTATGTATTCTCTTTTCCTCATGCCCTGTGTGATCTTGGAAAATCAGAAACAGATAGGAAAATGTGCATCTTCCGGGTAAGCTAACCAAGATCTAACCCTTGTTGTCATCGAGAAGCAAAAAAATTTTCTTGTGTGAAAAGTGTTTTTTTTTTAGCACGCTCTCCAAGGCCATCTTCCACAACAACAACAACACCCCCAATCCTCCTTCTTCACATTACAATATGTTTTTCTATACCATTTGGTTAAAACTTGCCTTATTAAGTAAGAGGTCTTGAGTTCAAGTCTCTCTTTTGTTACTTTTTTGAAAACGTTCATGCTAAAATTGTAAAGTGTATTTCACTTCAAGTATAAAAGTGAATCATTATAAGTAGCTTTAATATTTTATTTTAAATTTATTTATTTTGCATGCAACTTTTCTATTATAAACTAACGTCATTGTAAAAGTGATCCCCACTTCTCTTTATAAAAGTGGGTCACTTCATAAAGAAACTTACACTATCACGTGGTCACTTGGTTACCGTTTATGCCTTTTTTTAAAAGGGCATAACTCTCGCATCGGAAGTTTATTTTCAATACCATTTTTTTTTAAACTGCATAATTTTTCCATATCTTTCCATCCAGATCATCAGTTTCGATTTTTAAATCCACATTATCTACATATTTAATATGGCTTCTACAAGTAATGTCTTTTTTACCAGCAACAACTACTTCCAATGGAAATCCCATATGGAAGATTTATTAAGAAGTAAAGGTCTGTACCGGATTACCTTGGGAAAGGAAAAAGAACCCACTGATGATGATAAGAAATCCAAATGGGATAATAGGAATTATGAAGAACGTGGACTAATCGAAATGTCCATCTCTCCTGATTTAAGGTGCAACCTTAAAGAAATTAATGACCCCGAAGAATCTTGGGACAAAATTGAATCTGTGTTTAGTAAACTCAATATTATTCGAGCACAATAGTTAGAAAATCAAATACTGACCTTGATTCCAATTGATTTTTCTTTCCTTGGAGACTATCTATCTAAGTTTAAAACACTCAGAATTTTCTGTGAAGAATGTAAGATAAAAATGGAGGAAGAGCATTGCATCTATCTTATTCTTTCTAAGCTAGGTAGTGCATATTCTGTGTTTGTATCTACCTTTTATGCCATGAAAGAGGCTCTAGGGAGATATTATGAAAAACCCACTCTTAAGTCCTTTTTTGATTCTTTGATTATAGAGGAACATAATCTTATACAACTTGGAGTGATCAACATTGTAGGTACTGCTAACAAAGCCTTAGTTGCCCAGTAGAAAGATAAAACCAATTATCCCAAGAAGTAACATCCTCACTACAACAACAAGAAATATAACGTTCCCAAACCCGCTTCGACAACTTCATCTCCTAATGGTGACAAGGGATAAAAATATAAAAATAAGAAGACTGATAGACATTGCAACTTTTTTGATAAAGATGGTCATGATGAGTCCAAATTTTTCAAGAAGATGGAAGCTTTAGAAGAAATGATGAAGAAGCACAACATCAATATTGATTCTCCTTCTTCTTCTTCTTCTTCTCATGTACATGCACTTTTCGCTTCTGGTTTCTCCTTCAACACAAATTCTACTTCTTCTTCTGATGAGTGGCTTATTGATTCAGGAGCATCTTATCATATGACTAAGGATAAAGCCGTATTTTCTTCTCTAAATGAATGTAACACCAAGAAAATATTTGTTGGTGATGATAGATCTCTTAGTGTTGTAGGATCGGGAAGAGTTCAAGTAGATAATGGTCATTTCAATGATGTATTATGTGTTCCAATTCTTTCTTGTAACCTTCTATAAGTATATCAAATCACTCATTCAAGTGAAGGTAAAACCGTAGAGTTTTCACCTCACCAAGTTGTAATCAAGGATCTAAAATATCCTAAGCATGTTCTTGCAACTGGAATTGCTGATGACATTACCAGGTTGTACAATTTTGACAACTTTGGGTCATCAAATTTTTCATCAATTTTTGGTGCTCATAGCGATGACTTGAGAAAACTTTGGCATGAGTGGTTTGGTCATCTAAACTATTACTCATTCCAGCAACTATGTAATCAACAGATGGTGACCGGTCTTCCTCTTGTTTCATGCAGAGATGGTGTTTGTGTCGGTTGTGTTCCCAGAAAACATTATCGGGACAATTTTAACTAATGTGCCTCTTCACACGCATCGGGCCCTTTGCAGCTTGTTCGCTGTGATTTGTGTGGTCCATTTTCTTCTCCTTCTTTTTCTGGGTGCAAGTATTTCTTAACTTTCATTGATTATTTTTCCAGACGTACTTGGGTTTACTTCTTAAAACTTAAGAGCGAAGTTTTTGACAAGTTTTGGGCCTACAAGGCCCTTGTAGAAAAGCAACCTGGACATCAAATTCAAAAGTTAAGAATAGATAATGCAGGTGAATATGTGAACAATAATTTTACAAGTTACTACACTACACAGGGCATCGAAATGCAACACACTGTTCCATATAGACCACAACAAAATGGTGTTGCTAAGAGAAAGAACTAGACATTAAAAGAAATGGCTAATTGTATGATCCAATCTAATAGATTAAGTATAGAGTATTCGGTAGCAGAAATCAACTGTGCAAATTACATTTTCAATCGTACTCCCACAAAGGATCTTAAAAATATAACACTGGAAGAAGCTTGGACTAAAATTAAACCAGATGTAAGTCACTTCCATGTATTTGGCAGTATAGCATGGGCTCACATTCCTAATGAGAAAAGGAAATCATTGTAGCCTAAAAGTGAGAAGTGTATATTTGTTGGTTATTTTGAAGATTTCAAAGGTTATAGACTTCTTCAACCACATTGTAATGAAATTATTCTCAGAAGAGATGTTAAATTTGATGAAAATCTCTTGGCCTACGAGCCTAATTCGACAGTTGTGCCTTCTTCGGCCCGCGAGCCATATTTGGCGTTTGTGCCTTTTTTTGTTCCTATTCTGGTTTGTTCTTCAGATGATGACAGTGAGGATGAAAATCCACCTCCGCCTGATGACCTTCCTCTAGATGATTCCTTTGAACCTGAATAAGCACCTGTTCCACTGCTTCCTCGATGGGTCCATTCAACACGAGAAGCAACTAGTGATCTTGTTGGTGATCCTTCAGATCAATGTCAAACACGTTCACAGTTCCAGCGAGCCTCTTATCTTTTGGCTCAAGTTTCAAAGACCCGTGATCCAGATACATTTGCAGAAGCTTTAGGCCATCCATCTTGGGATACATCAATGAATGAAAAGTATCGTTCTTTAATGGAAAATGATACTTGGGATATTGTACCCATTCCAAAAGGAAGAAAAATTGTTAGATGTAAATGGGTCTATAGAACTAAGTATGCATCAGATGGAAGTGTTGAAAGACACAAGGCTCAGGTAGTTACCAAATAATTCTCCCAATTTGAAGGAATTGACTATAATGAAACCTTTGCCCCTGTAGCCAAAATGAATTCCATCCGCCTTGTTCTTTGCCTTGTTGCCTCACATAAATGAGAGGTCCATCTGATGGGAGGTTCACTGATTCAGATTGGGCTAGCGACCCTGATGATCGAAAGTATACTGCAGGTTATGTTTTTAGCCTTGGTTAATGACCTATCACTTGGGCCTTTAAGAAACAACAAGCTATTGCACTTTCTTCAGCAGAAGCAGAGTACCGAGTAGCGGTAAATGCAAGTCAGGAAGCCTTGTGGCTTCGATAGATCCTTTCATATTTTGGATTCAAGCAGCAACATCCGACCAGCCTTTGGTGCGACAATCAAAGTTCCATCAAGCTCACCAAAGACCTAGTTCAACATCATCGCAGCAAGCACATCGAGATACACATGCACTTCATCGAAAATCTCTTTCGTGATCAAGTTGCAGACATTTTCACAAAGTCTCTTACAAAAGATTTTTTTTCCAAACTTTGATCTATGTTAGGAGTTTAGGAAGCTTTCATTAAGGGGGGATAGGCTCTAATACCTCCTTCCTTCTCCTATTGTGTCAACATTGTAAATCCTTCAATCCTATACCAAGTTGTTCTTAAGGGGGGATGTTAGGATATTTAGACACTTAGGAGTTAGTTAAGAGCTACTTTGTCTAGTGTGTCATTAGGTAAAAGTGTGTTTATTGTGTGCTTCTTTAGTATGCATTAGTATGCATTTGTAGTTAGGAAATACAAGGGTCAGGATATGTTCTCGACATAGAGTGATCTGACGGTTTATACTCTCCTTGATCTTAATGGCCATTGATTTGTGGCTTAGCACCCGATTGGTCCATGATCTCTATTTAAAGAGCATGGAGGGTCATTTTTCGATGATTGATAGTGAGAAACTCTATTGTAAAATCTCTCTGTAATCATTTTCTTTTTCATTAATAAACTGCTCAAAGTGGCTTCATTGGCTGGGGTCGTGGATGTTTCCTCATAGGGGTTTTACCACATGAAAACATCGGTGTGTTGATATTTGATCTCGTTATGTGAGTGGTTACTGAAGGTGTTCGTCCTCTGCTGGAATTCCTGTGTTTTTGAACTCTAATACACCATCAAATTCATAGATGTGTGGAGAAAAGAAGAATGCCTAATATTCCATGCAACACCCATATTTATTTCTAGCATTGTAAGTTGTGTTTTCAATACTAAAATTCCTTTCTATCACTCAATGTTAGTGTTCTTTGGGAGAAAATTTCAAGACAATGATTTTTTTAGCTATCATCCTAAGACTCCTTTTGATTTTTTTTTTAAATTTAAAAACACTTAGAGTTTAAAATATATCAAAATGGTGTTAATTTGAAAGACATGTAACTGCAAAACAATTATATCATGACAAAAACAAACCCAAAATTATTTCAAAATGAGAAGGATTCAAATGTTAGGACTTTTTTCATTGGTGAATCTCCAATCAATGATAGTTATTGATATGAACAACGGTGTTTCTAAGTGGATGGACACTTATTGATCCAAATTAGATCCTCATCAAAATATATTTGTAAACTTTGTAATAAGTGTTTATTAATTTTTGGAAAAGTTGATAAAATGTTCAAAATTCCCTTGGAATTTGAAATGAATCATTTTGATGGTTGTCCTTCCAAGGAATCTCATTAAAAAATATGTTTGTAATGAAAAAGAGTATTGAATGGAATTGAGGGGAGGAAATGGCCAAGGGAAGTACCAAATATGACATTTCAAGGAAGCAATATGCTTGATGATCAGAGGACAATATGAAATTGAATATATACCATGATAAGTGAATATTGTTCTTGAGCCATGGCCATTAGAAAAATTCTTTCCAGTGAGTAACAATTCACTAAACCTATGAATATTGTTAGAGGATATAATACATCTAGAAAAAAGTTGTGAACATAGAATCATTAATTAGGAAGTTGTTGTAATATTCATTTATTGTACATGGACACTTGTCATACTCACTTGATTATGTGATAGGATTGTTGGATTATTGAGAGGGGGGGTGAATCATTAATAGATAAATAATCATTTTTAACCACAAAATGCAAGTGTTATATCAATGTAGCATTATCATCAAATAGTTGTAGAGTAAATAAACAATGAAAAAATGAGCAATCATACACATACACAGTACACCAGTGTTTTTACGTGGAAACCCAAAGCGGGGGAAAACCACGAAATGTTTTTTCTTATATGTATTTAAGAATTACATTCATTAGAAGCACCAAATTCCTTTGTTTTCCAGTAGAAACTGGAAGGAGGCTCCAACCCCTTAGTTTCTCAGGATACAACCTGAAGGAAGCTCCAACTCCCCAATTCTCTGCCTACAACCTGAAGGAGGATACAACCCTATAGTTTCTCAGGATACAACCTTAGGAAAGATCCAACTCCTGAATTCTCTAGCTGCAACCAGAAGGATGCTACAACCCCCTATGTCCTATGGATGCAACCGGAAGGTGGCTAAACTGTAACGCCCTCCTCATTATGACGACAAACCTCATATAACAAGTGAAAAAAAAAATGCTTTTAAAAGTGTGTGCGCGTGTGTACAAGGGAAACAAACACATTCGACTCTGCGTCACCACCCGACGACGAACAAGACGCAAACCATGATGAACACAACAAGACGACATAAGATGCTCAACATGTAACTGCATGCATTTAATGATGTTCAATCGACAATAAGTAAGACTGACTACCCGCCCGTCCTACACTGCAATGGTTAGGACCTCCAAGACACATAAGCAATGCTCAAGCCCATGTTCCCATTGATTTTAACCATTTAAAGTCTCAGGGTTGGCGACTGTTCTGAGGAACATGGAGGTGTCTACATCCTGCCCGACACAAACAGACCAAGCACACGGAAGGTTTACCATCCAATTACAACATTATTTAAATGAACAAAAACCCTCACTTACTAACTCAGAATAATTTATTGTACTTACTTCAAGGACATTCCACCATATATGTTTATCAATAACAATAAAAATTACAGTAACACTGCCATGAAATAATAAACACATTACATGTATATCACATTAACTTTGCAAAAATAACAATCACCTTACATCTTATGTGTTATCCATATCAATAAAGCCAGTAAGGAAATTAACACAATGTATTCCAACCTCCACTAAAAGCCCTACAATGCATGTCTAAAGCGCATAATATCATAAGGTACAATCTAAATCCACCTTGAAACAATTTCCTTTGTGAATTTTAAATTTTCAAGAGTCATCATCGTTCCATCTAAATCAATTTACCTTAAAATGTTATTGTTGTTATAAAAATTCTAATTTAAATCACTAACCAATAATCATGGGGAATATATACAGCAATGTCGAGGAATTAAATCGTGTATATCTTAACAACCTTTATACACAAATTCCTCATCCCACTGGTAAGGATAATAGTAACAATGATATTAATAATTGTTATTATTATTATTATTAATAAAGGAAACACTTCATCAATCTAATTATAATAATCATTTTTTAAATCTTAAACCATCTCATAATCATGCAAAGATATCTAAAAAGGTTCTAAAATATTCATACCCTTCATCCAATAATAATGAACCTCTACACTTGATAGATCATGTGCATTTTTGATGCCCCATATAACATGCTAGAATAGATTAAAAGTTAAAACAAAAGATAATGGTGGAATAACGATATTAAGATCTATCCAAACAAAATTTATAGAGAAAAAGGATGAAAACATACAAGACAGTGGATATCTTATTGGCCTATCTTTGGTATTAATAAATAATTGAGGGCTGAGGCAAGGGATACAAGTTTTACTACACCTGTAAATATCCAAAAGGGATAAAGGTAAAAGGAAGCAACAAGATTAACAAAGGATAGCTATCACCGTAAACCAAAATATAAAGATGGGAATTTACCCTATATGAAGGAGTTGAAATGTTGTTAATGCATAATCAAAAGAAAACGGTGTCACCATAAGGATGGGATTGTTGTCAAGTAAAATTTATTTAAAATCCTTGTGGATACACCACTGCATACAATTAGAAACAATCCAGAAAATAAGGATGAAACGTTGTGCCTATAATTAAGAGACAATCCAAAAATTAGATAAATCGTTGTGCATATGTTATGAGACAATCCAGAAATCAATGACAGTTTAAGGAGGGAGAACTTCGTTTGCCAGGGACGGAGGTTGCCAGAGACGAATTTACAGAACAATACAAAACGAAAATGCCTGACACCCATTGCAGAACGAATTCTCTGAACTAATTTTACAAAAACGGAAATGCCAATACACTCATTGCCAGAATGCATTCTCAGAACTAAATTTTACAAATGGAAATGCCAATACACTCATTTCAAGAACGAATTCTCAGAACAAATTTTACAAAACAAAAATGCCAATACACTCATTGCCAGAATGAATTCTCGGAACTAAATTTTACAAAAATGGAATGCGAATACACTCATTGCCAGAACAAATTCTCAAAACTAAATTTTACAAAAACGAAAATGCCAATACACTCATTGCCAGAACGAATTCTCAGAACAAATTTTACAAAACGAAAATGCCAATACACTCATTTCCAGAACGAATTCTCAGAACTAAATTTTACAAAAACAGAATGCCAATACACTCATTGCCAGAACGAATTCTCAGAACAAATTTTACAAAACGAAAATGCCAATACACTCATTTCCAGAACGAATTCTCAGAAATAAATTTTACAAAAACGGAATGCCAATACACTCATAGCCATATTTAAAAATGCCCCAGTCAGATATAAACGCCCACAGTCATATATAAATGCCCACATTAAAACAAAACACCCACAGTCATATATAAAAATGGCCACCATAATTTATAAATGCCTGCATCAATACAAAATGCCCACAATAATATATAAACGCCCCCATTATTACAAAACGACCATAACCATATATAAAAATGCCCACAGCCAGATATAAACACCCACCGTAATTTATAAACGCCTAAAGAACACCAATAAGAAATTGCAGCCAATAGTAAGAGAATGCCAGAGCCAAGAATAACTCATCGAAAGGATTGTGGGGTTATAACAGTCTAGGCACAGAAAAACAAAAACAAGGAAACGGGACGATCCAAAATTCAACACATCAATCATCATCATCATAAGGATTCATATACAACTTTAAACAATTTTCCTTTTATTCTTAAATAAACAAATGCACTTGCGTACCTGTGACCGATGGAAAATAACCTGAAGACGCTATCCCGCACTTGAGCTCCATGTCGCTCCCGCTCGCTGACCGTCGAGACCTCACTGGTACCTCCCAGCCAACGCTAGGGGTACTCTACTTCCCCCTTAGCTCCCCCCACCGCAAAGGGGCCACACACTATCCAGATGGTACGTCTAGCTCCCAAATCACCTCACAAGGCCAAGCTACCACTCCTATCCGAGCTGGGAAATTTCAACTCCCCACAAGTAATCAGTCAAGTCACAAATCCGGCAGCGTAACGTTACGCTAACAGCCGATCCCCCTCTTTCTTCTCTTCCCTTTCTTTTATAGAGTTTTTAGAACTTCCATCTTTCCCTAAATCACATTTAAATTAAGTTTTAATAAAAATCTTTTAAATATTCTCCTTCGCACAAGTGCCATCCATCCCCCACGTTTCTCCATTAACTATTTTCTTTAATTTATTAAATTGTCTTATTTCCCTCACCCACCTAGAGTTGCTCCTAAAATTACTCCTAGGTGTTCCCAGATTCCCTCACAGGTTTAAATACTTTCCCTAAAATGAAGTTGCTAATTTAGTTCAAATTAGAAGGTTCTTAATTGCAGATTCTTTACTACGTTGACCTCACTTTTTACCAAAATTTCCCCTCTTTCCCTTATTATGTTTCCTCCATTCCTTAGTTTCCTAATTTTTATTATTCCCTTTTTTCCCCTTTTTATTAGAGCCAAAATGGCAGTTGCGCTATTTACTCTTTTCCTTTTATTATTAATTTAATATCGTTTTACACTTTCACAAGTTAAATAATTTATTTCTTCTTTACCTTTGATATCCACAGATTTTAATTAAGTTCTTACTCTCTTCATTTTACCCAAAAAATTATGAAGTCCACAACTATTACTTAAGTGGTTTTTAGTTTAAAATT